>JACCGJ010006890.1:0-13654 GCA_013407085.1 Atriophallophorus winterbourni | reverse complement strand
ATCCCATCTGGACCTGGTGCTTTGCCATTATTTAGCGATTTTAAGGCAAAAAGGATTTCATTTCGACCGGGGGGTCGGTGTTTACGTCTAGCAAATTTGCTGCAGGTGGGATGTCAGTGACTGAAGTAGGTTCTGGTCGATTTAGGAGTTCCTTGAAGTGCTTCATCCATCGCTTTCTTTGCACCGATTCCTGACTGATAAGGTTACCTTCACCGTCCTTTATTATTTTGCCGTAAGGTATTTTCCTTCCTGATAAGGTTCTAGTAATGTTGTAGACTGTGTTCAGGTCTCTCTTTTCTGCTGCATTTTCTGCCTTCGTTGCCAGCATTTCATAGAACCGCCTCTTGTCACTTCTGGCACTTCGTTTCACGTAGTTTTCGATGTCTGTTTAGTAGTACTGTTCATGCTCACTATTGTTATACGAAATAAACAATTTAGGCGAACGTATATCCACGTTGCACGTATTTCCATCACACACGACATATGTCGTCACCTTTGTAATAATCAGGTAGCCACAGAACAATCGAGATCCGCATGCCTTGAACCGGTGAAAAAACGGTAAACAAGTAGCGTTTGTAAACCACTGCTAGATAAACTCAGGCTAATAAACCTATTCTATACGAGACGCTCGCGAACATGCAGATGTATTGAGCACAATTATTTGCGTTTGCATTCATTTCCAACGCAGGCACGCACTCCACGACCGATATCGTGCTATTTGTAATAATCAGGCAGAGACAGTAGGATCAGGATATGCGAGCAATATTGAGTTTTATCGCGTCAAAATTTTTATTTTTTTAACTGAAAAATCATATAACGACTGATTCGAGTATTAATGATTTGTTAAATTCACTGTCTAAAGAATTATTGACCAAGTTTCCAGAATGGGAAACAGTGGATAACCGTTTGTCTGTTTGTGTGAACATTTAGTGAATGAGAGAATTCTTAGAGGTTTTTCTCCTAGAAGTTGTGTTGATGTATTTGAATGATAGGAAGAGATTGCCAAACATGTCTGTCCATTGTTTATACAGATACAACCAACACAAGATCGCCTCATAATACCACCTAACATCCACACGATTAACATACTTTGGCATCTTTTCATATATGCTTTTCAGCATTCAACCTTTAGTTCGATAATTTTTGAGAAAACATTTTCTCTGAATTACATAAAATCACATTTGAAATTATTGTTTGGTGTCTACCTCCCATCTGACGGCTTGCCGGCTTGACGAAAAACGTGACCTGAAGTCTCACATTCCTCTTCGTTTTGCGATTGTGTTCCTTTACAATTTTAATTTAGTTGTTTATGGTCAAAGTATGAAAATTGGCAAACGTACCTCACTCGTATTGTGAAAGAATAAACTTACAGGGACATTGTTTCTACTCTCGTTAAAGAATCCTTGATATAAAGCGTGTAAGATAAGAGCATAATAATTGAAAAATATCACACTTTTTCCAATGAAAGTATTGAAGAGAATTTCGGTTTAATAAACCGTGCTTGATAATGGTCAACCTATCAATTGATATCGCAATTAATTCAAGATTACATATCTTTGCTGAACCTATTTTGAATCCAAAATTTTCTCCAAGATTTATCCATTAATTCAATGTTTTCAGTATGTAACTTAATCGTAAGTTTCCATCCAGGAACACTGAGAAAGAGAGAATGATCATTTTTGAGCTTGCTATTTCTGCTTTGAAAACCCGTTTTGACTAATCAACTCACTTCGGCATTTTTATCGGCAAAGTGGGATGTTACACAAAAGAAAGGTAATGCAAAAGTATTGAACTAGTAGTAAACGTTATTATACGACTAGTTTTCACTCCTGAAATTATGTTTACATTAACTTTATTTTCCAATAAAATATTATTTTATAATATCGTGGGTTCGTTCTTGATCCCCTTTATCCGATATCAACCATAGTTGCACATCAAATGCTTTGGGTTTCGTGTTGTTTCATATGAAGTAATTAGTCCGGATAACGAGAAACAATATCTTACACGGCATTGATAATGATTGGCGGCAGCTTTGCACTAAAGGGGTAAATGCGTTTAGCCGCCAATAGAAGTAGCTGGTCTTCCCTTGGTGGCAGATAACGCTTCAAACGCTGCATTCAAAGTGAAAGATTTGAAACAAATGATTCCACCTCGTATGGCAAATGTCAGAGCCTTCAAACGTATTTATAAATCTCAATTGTCTCCAAAGTCCGTCACTTCCATCTAGGTCGTTCTACGGGTTAAGCTCGTGCCCTCGCCGCGATGGTCAAATTCATCTTAACAATGACGTATTGCACATCGTACAAAACTTACTAATGTTCTCCTTAATATATTTTTCCAGAACAGTTTTTTATTGAAATATGCTTGTCCGATTCATTATATACCTGGAATCTTGTGTCGAGCGGGGCTTTGATCGGCCGTGCTCAAAATCAATGTTTTCATGCATTTTTATTTTTTTTTCAGTCAACACGAAAGCTTTTGTTTTTCAAACGTTTTAACATGTTGTGAAAATGTAAACAAAGGACGTTTGATGCCCCGCACGCTTTAAACGCTGCGCAATATTTTTATTTTTTGAAGGATGGGGAATTTGCTGCGCCGGTCGGAATAATGCGAAAGAAAACTCATACATGCCTGCAGACGGAACCGAAACTGTTCTGATTTTGAATGTGACTAGCAATCTCAAATTTTCCCATCAAATTTTGACGTCCCCCTTATTCGTGTTGAAATTCTGTGTTTTTTTTGATTAACTGAAAATTCGTTTTAACGAATAAAGTTCTTTTTCTTCTTCTTCTTCATATAGGTAATATGGAATATAGTTGCACAAATTTGTTAGTAGTTGATCGAATTTCAATTCAATATTAACCATCATGGCAAAACGTTTTTTGAGATGCGTTGGGATCCATGATAGAGATTGTGAACAAGAATCCGTCAACATTTGTATTGGTTAAATGGGCATCAGCGAGGCTTCACTGATCATATTGATAGTTGTGCTTTAGCATACATTCTGAATGATTAAGTTTTCCAGATACTAATTTCAAATGTAATAAGATTTTAATTCGATGAAGGCTCACTTAGACGGTTCTGTTGTAGACAGAAATGTGTGAAATTGAGCACATAGTGGTTAATGCAGCTTGATGATTTGATACATGATATAATCCGCAACTATCGATGAATCATAAATCTACGGGAACCTATCCAAGGGTTGATTGTTTGAGCCACTAAGTGAATAATTATCAGTCAATTGGATCGAATATCTGAATATGCTTTTTGTCATCTAGCATACATTCTGAGTAATTGAGTTTCCAGGTACTAATTTTAAATGTACTAGGATTTTTATTCAATGAAACCTCACTTGGACGGTTCTATTGTAGGCGGAATTGTGTGAAATTACCAACATAGTGTTTCATTTGCTCGATGTTTCGATACAAGATATAATCCTCAACTATCGATGAATCATAAATCTACGGAATCTTGTTCACAGGTTGATTGGTCAAGCCACTAAGTGAATAATTATCGGTCGATTGGGTCGATCAAGTGAATATGCTTTTTGTTTAGAACGCAACCGATATCTCTAAATAAATATTCGTCAATCTGTTTTCAAATGATTGGCAAGCACAGGGGCTTTGTACCACAGTACTTTCCTGCGCCGCGATGCAAACGCGTGATTTAGTCTACCCATACCTAACTGGCATTAGTTATGTCTTACCTATTTCCTGCGTTAATAAACTCATGAATGACATAGCTATATCATGCATCGTCGGTGTATAAATACTGAAATCTTAATTTAATCGTAGATAACAGTTGTTTTCTCAGCGAATTTCAACTGAATAAATAACCACGAGGTTGCTCAATTACAACACATAGAACATTTCCAATATTGGCCATAGGGCTTGCATTCAGCCATCCGAGAATACTGGCACTCATCCATACGTTACAAGAGTATGAATCTTATCCAGTATTTGTTGTGTACTTTAGTTCTTAGCAATACTGTCAAGCAACCATTTTTGTTTCCATGTGGCTAACAATACACATCGTATTAGTCAAATCGACGATTGATATTTGTCAAGCTTGTTCGACTCGACAACCATCCTACGCATATAATACGGTGATCAGCACTAAAGAAATAATGGAGGTGATAGTGGCGTTAATATTGCATAATTGAGACCATTTTCCGGATTAATACAATTGTTCGGACTGGGTTTCCGTGTCAGATGTATAACGTTAACATAATCTGCTCTAACTTATTGAATAATACATTTATAGAAGTTTTGTACAATAATATATCATTGTAACAGTGTCGCTTAAGTTTAGACCACATTCGATATATACAGGCATAATACATGGAAATAATTTTGAATCCGCTTTAACGATTAACAGTTTTACACTACATTGGTAATTCAAAGAATCACGAAAAAATAATGATATTAAATTTATCATCATTTTGAAAGGTTTTCATAACATGCAAATTATTGTTTGGTCACACAATTCAAACAGTTTAATAGCATAACAGAATAAGTAAAAGTCACTCACCAACATGATATATTATCAGTCAGACAAAGCACAGGTCAAAACGCATCTTTGTTTTCCGTACAAATTACTTATACTTATTGTTGATAATATTTATATATTATTTTCCGACCAATCAATTTGTATTTATCAAATTCAGATTTGATTGGAGTCATTAATTTCAATTTAATTGGACGTTGAACCGTGTTCAACCCATGAAGGTGCATCTTAATTGAGATCGGCCAGATAAAAGAGTTGGTTTATGAGCTCAAACTATATTTTTGTTATATTGCATTGCTATTGGTCAAAAGATGTTTCGGAATACATTTGAAGAGGGATACACACCAGCCTCATTGCAGATGATCAAATAATAACTACACTAAAGCAAGACATGGGAGAAATTTCGTTACGTACACAAAACGGATTTTCCAAAATTCTTTATCGCCTAATTAATATGATCACGTGCTGGAAAGATTCGATGTAAATGCATGTTCGACATTCTACCAGGTTACCCAGGCATTTCTGAAATTTTCTACGGATTTCAGCATAATTAATAAGAAGAAAGCTTAATCACCACGGTATTGTTGAGAAATTATATGAATTGAATAGTTTCAAGAGCTACAGATTCGTGTTCATGCTGATCGCTTTTTTATATCAATAAAAAATTATGCAATACAAATCTTGTTGAAAGATCCCTTTATTTAGCTAGCGAACTCAGATAATAAGATGCTTTTTTACAAATGTGTCTCTAATCGAATACACTATTTCAATTGTTGATGGGCCTTTAAATCTTTAGGGCATAAAAGTACATTTTCTACACGTTTTTTCACTTAACTCTTAAAGCTATAAATGACTAAAATGGTTCGTATTTTTCGTATCCACTGAGGACAATTCCAATCTTGCATTTTTGAACGAATTACGAACAAATTACACATATATTTTTGATTAAATTATTGTAACTACTTATCATTTTTTTATAAAAACAAAGCCATTTCCTACTTATTCTGCTATGTTATGGCGAATATTTAGATGATTTATCCACTGATTAGTTCCGTCTCATGAATAAACCTTATATGAATCCGTTTATATAGTGAAACGTTGAAGCTAATATATCATATCTTCAGGAGTATATTTTGATTCTAAACAGCCTCCATTTTCAAGGATTTGGGCTTTTAGAAATGAGTATGGAAACTACTGGATAGCCTATCACGAATCAGAACATCAGAAAACTTCCATGCTCAGAGTTGTGTTCTTGGCATAGCTGGTAATGAACTGCGCATCACATGGTGGGCACTGCGATAATTAATAAAAACAAGATCGATCAATAGCAACTGACGCACCACCACACAAACATGTCCTATTTTCCATTATTACATTAGTCATTGTATGACTGAATGACATCTGCTGAAATATTAGCTCGATTGGGTAATCTGTACACACACGTGGGAGTACGAAGCTTAACGTTTTTCATCAGGTGATTTGACAATAAGTTGTTAAGATATCAGCTTCATATACCTTATTGACTGCATACTAATCAGCTCTTGATATCATGACTGATGTCACTAAACGTATTGTTCATTGGCTTATCACTCCCACCTTAGTAAAATTAACGCCGTGACATTTGCCCAGCACGTGTTCAGCAAGTGCTGAATCTCGGATCAGTGATTTATATTAATTTAAGTAGCGTAATGCTTACTAAATCGAATTTTTCTGTTCAGTCAAGCTACTATTGAGTTATTTGAATGTTTGCCTGATGTATACTCTGAAGAAACAAATGCTGTTTAATATGTAGACGCAATTCATCTCACATATTGAAGGCCTCTTATCCTCCAGATACGTTAATATGGATCAGAGCGTATTACACACTTCATACGTTATTCGCATAACTGCGTTTTTCAAATCTTTAATTAACCCGAATAAGGACTCCTTAACGAGATTTATAGAAACTGTTGCACGTCAAACGTTTTCCGTTTCAGGTGCTGGATATCACAACCATTTCAATTGACGTTTAATTAGGATATTGAGGTAACAATGTTCGCATGCCGATGACCAATTTCTTGAATTACTCGCTTTGTGTCATAGCTACACAAGCTTTCTACTTCATATTAAATATGTTTCACGGTTTGCTGATAAAAACCCGAAAACTGCATCTGTGTCGATTGGCTCAAGGTAGATCGTATTACATATTTTACCATTCTGCTTTCACGGCATAGTCCAATATTCGATGTTACTTAAATTTTGTGAATGAATTTGTTGAGGTAAATATGGAATGCTTCTATTCCGTCGCGTTTTATGATGACAAATGTATCATCGACTTAACGACAACATAGCTATAAATGATGCAATCAAATTTATAGCGGCAACGCTAAATTTTATATGCGTGTATAGCTGTCCATTTTTCAAGAATTGGTATATATTTTTCCGTGTTAACTACTACAAAGCCACCATGAAATGCGCAGGACATAACCAGGTTTGTATTGGTCAGGGGAATATAATTGATGCATGATGCCCTTCCCTAATGACACAAATTGTATGACGAAGTTTGTAAGTCATAAGCGAATTGTTAACAATAAATTGATATGCCGCTTCAACGAAAACTAGCTTTTCCATTTTTAGAGGTGTGTTAATCATTCCGAAAAGTCCATCGCGATCGATTCGTCTTTTCTGTTTTAACGCTCAATTCATATTTTACAAAATCGATCTGTACAATCGTTGCAAAAAAAGTCGTCGTTCATTTATCGTCAAATGCAGTAACAAAATGTGATATGTATGAAGCTTGTCACAATACTCTAAACTGTCAATTGAGAACATTTTTGCCTAATTTATTAAAGCCCAAATCAAAATGGGGTCGTTTAACATAAGTTGACAAAAGGTATATTACTCAATTTCAATAAAAACGTTTATTTTCTAACATTAAAAGATCTCGTCAATCAAACTAATATCATTCACATTTGGTAAAACTTGAATTATTGCGATTCCGTAAACTTTGTTATGGCATATATCGTCCATGGCATAGGGTTCGGAAACCACACAAAACTTTGTATCCCTTCATTACAATTTAATCATAGTTCGAAATTTTAAAATATCTGGATTATAATGAAAATTATTTCAAAAGAATGGTTAGATAAATCTAAAAAATGCGCATGATTAAATCGCCTTGTGTAAATGATTTGGGTAGAGTTGAGTATGGGCATTTATTGTGGTTTTCAGTATAGAGCTGTTACAACATTGCTTCGGTGGGATTATAAGTATTGTAGCGTAAAAGCCGAGCGTTACTCAAATGAGTATTAATCTCAGTGTTGTGAATTATTTTAAGTGTGTGAAATTATGTATACAAAAATGTAATTAGATTTATGCGAGAAACGAATACACTGAGTATCAACAACAGGCTTAGGAAATCCTTCTTTGCACCACTGGTATGAAACAAGCAATTGATAACCTGAAAAGGGAGGAAAAATGGTAGGTTGGTAATTTGGAACAATTGAATAGTAGTTCGGCACCACGTTAGTTATCGGACGTCCATGCTATGGGAAGCGCAATTGTGTTTAGTTGATTTAAACAAAACAGCACACTGCATCATGATGGAAAATGTTTATGAAAATAAACTTACTTTTGATATTATAAAGGAATTATATCGAATGGGAATAGTTCCTACATTACTGTTTCTTTGTAGCGGTGGCTGTTTAGCCATGCTCGACATTCATCCATGGCCGTGCGAACGGGGTCGTGCAACATTACGGCCACTACGTGTGTATGAGGCGTCAGTGTCGTCGGTTGTCATCGCTGTCCGTGAATGCAGCAAAGTGGCCATCATGGATAGAGTTGCTGGCGTGAACGGAATTGAAATGCACAACTCCTCGCGCATAGATGCGTAACTAGAGTCGACAAAAAGGCAGCGGAAATAAACGAAACAATGGGGACTGGCAGTGAAGGAATAGTCACAGTCGTGGGGGATTATCAGTCTGTATTCAATTCTTTGTACGCACGTTGCGATCGATCTATGCTGGTTCAATTCGGGCGACCGTTGCTTTCGATGACGAAATAATTGGCACTGCGAGAGATGACCTTGAATTAGCCGTCGTATGGTGCATAGAGTGGCCGCTTCACAGGGTATACCCAAGTAAGTACGCATAATAACGCCAGAATGTAATCGTCCACGTGACTCTCACGAGTAGGTGGAGCACGTGTTTCAGGCATAAAGGCCCGAAGACATACAGAACCGTTTCAATCTCAATCAGGGGTGTGGAGTCTGTCAGCGGTTCGGCTGGGAGTCGCAGAATTTGCAGGTGAACCGTATCGGCTGATGAGCGATCGATGTCCTCTTTTGCGGTAATGCGAATGCCGAGCAGAAGCAGTAGCATTTTGTCTACCCCGGAAGCGCAGGATTCGGTGGTGACGATCGCAGTTTTCAATTGACGATGGAATCATTCAAGTAGGCCGTTCGCTGCGGGATGGTAAGCTGTCGTCAGAAAATGTTCGCATCCCGGGATACGATTTACTTTTGCGGAGAGTTGAGACGTGAAATTAGCTCAGCGGTCTATTGTGATCTGGGACGGGACACCGTAATTCGCGATCAAAACTAAGACGGAGGTGCGAGCTACGGTTTCTCTAGATGCATCCTTTGTGGCATACGCTTGTGTCCGGTGTGTGAATCTATCAATGTACGTCAGAAGATGAGTGCGACAGCGGATGAGGGTAATAGTTCAACCAGAACAATATGTACATGCCAAAAACTTCCATCTGAGAGTGGGAATTTCGCAAGTATAGAGGGGTTGGCGATGTACCTTTCTACGTTGGAAGGGGATACAATGTTGAGCCTAACAACATCTGTAATTGTATTTACAAAGAGATGTGGATTTTCTGCCGATGTATCACAATGGATACCTATTTGATTGTCTGGTACGGGTAAGAGAGCAAACTGCAGCGAAGCGTCGGAAGTTATTGTTGAATATTTTGGATCATCATCTTGCAGAGAGGCGATTTTCCTGGAGTCAATCTGTGAAATCTGGAAAATAGATGCGCGTGGAAGAGCATTTGCCTCGACGTTGCTGGCTTTATTCATGTACCTTGCGTAAGTGGTGAACTGTGCGATGTAGTCCAAGTTGCGAGTTTCCCTAGGCGAGTCGCGGTTGTCAGCAGCGCCAAAGGCGTGGATCAAGGGATTGTGGTCTGCGCACATGTTAAATTGACATCCTTGTAATATGTGTCGAAAGTGTATAACTGCGAGTTACATCGCTAGTAGTTCTCGGCTGAAGTTACTATACCTGGTTTGAGCAGGTTATCATTATAAAATCTCCAGTCGCGAGATTTTGTGAAACAATACGTAGAGGTGATGAACTCCGCATTTGCAGCGGTGAGCTTGTTAGGAAACAATCGTCGGGGTCTTGCGTGTGTAGTTGGGCCGGTTGTAAGAATGTGGTGAGCAAACTTGTGTTGAATATCTGGCGTGCAGCGAGATGGCTGACTGATAGCCGGGTATTCTTGAAGCAGAGTTGCAAACGTGTCGCCAGGTAGGGGGAGGTTTAGTCCGATTTAATTAATCGATGTCGTTTTTCATGTGACTCGTACTGCGGATTTGCTGCCTAATAGTTGTTTGCGCTGAACGGCGATTACTAACACGAATTGTGTTAGAATGTCGGTTCCGATGATCGTCTGACAAAAGTTGGCGACGATGAATATCCATTGAAGATTTCTGCCCGAACCGAGGTTGAGCAGGCCATCAATTTGGATACGTGTTTCGTTAGCCGCTTGCAGATTGACGCCAGTTGGTTCCATTCGTGTGCTTGCAATATGAGGTGGAATAACACTCACCTCCGCTATGTGTCAATCAGGAACGTAGACCTGTTGGTGGGTAATCAAAATAGAGTAGGCGACTTACGGTGCGGCTATCTGAAGCCGTCGGTATACTAGCTGGCATGCGCAATTCCCGCCTTAGCTCCACTGGCGTTGTGGAAGGAACAGGGCTGCACACAGTGCCTGGAGTTAGTACCAAACAGTATATGGTAGTTGCAGAACACTGTGGGAATAGCCTGGAGAAAAGCGGTTGCGTAATTGTTTCGAGAAGAGCGTTTTAGCCGTTGAAAGTTACGTTGTTGTTACGTCGTCTGTATTGAAACTGTAAGACGTTCGATTACCTCTTCCAAACGAGAAAAACGTGGTTCCATTTGGCGCTTGTGGCGTGTCTACGGTCACCCCTTACACGTTTGCATGCTTGTTTGACACTTGTGTACCTTGTCGGGGGCGAGTGCCAATTTCTTCAGGGGTAAGTCGGTGTCATATACGGATACGAAAGACTTGGCGTTAGCAGGCAGGCATGCAGGCGAGCGTTCGTATATGCCTCAACAGTTGCGAAGGTTTCCGACCGCCCAAACCCGTTTCGTAAAGAAGTTGTTGCATGCACGCTTCGTTGCATGTACCGAAGCAGCCTTCTATTTGTCGAAGGGATTCTATAATGGTTTCGTATCTAGTGAGTCGTTCTCTTTGGTTGCGACCTCCGTAGTAATGGTAACGGTAACGTCAGCGAAATTTATATCCTGTGATTTGGTAGAAGAGCTCTATAACTGGGCTTCAACTAAACCAAACCTCACTCTAGGGTTTGACATCTCGAAAAGGGGCAATCTAGCATTATAGTTGATCGCGGCGCCGTCGCCGGAAGACATAATGTGCACGAATTAAAGGGAAAAAATTAAAACGGGTTCACCAGATTTAGCGGATAAGCTGAGAGTTACGTAAATAAGAATTAATCTAATTGTTCCTAATGATTATAGAGTGTGACATAATGGTATATATAATATATATATACGGCCAACGGAAGTGCGACAGACCGGAACCACTGACGTGAATGTCTTCGCTCCTAGCCACCCGGCACGGGCTAGGATGTGAATGAATGAAGAATTTGTAGAAAAATCTAACCGTTGACTCACTATCCCAAATCCTTAAATAAACTCTTTTCTCTAGTATACTCTATACTCTCATGGTACCCAGTTTATAATTTCCACATATTTCCACATATTAGTAGTATATCATGATGTCTTATTGCGTAGTCTCTGATAACTGGCCATTTCAACGGTCAGTTTACCGGCACCTTAGATATCTTTGTTACACATTCTCTCGTAAAAACGTGCGTTTTATAATCTTTTTACATTAATTATCCTTAGCCGTTATCTGCTCAAATATCTGCATATATTAGCATATCATGATGTCTTCTGGTATTCTCTGGATAACTGGCCATCCAAGTGTCAGGTTTCCCGAACCTTAGATATCTTGTTACACATCTGCATCGTAAACGTGCGTTTTATAATCATTTTACCATATGACCATATCCTTAACAGTTATCTGCTTATATATCTGTTTATATTAGAATATCATGAGGTCAGATAGTATTATCTGGATAACTGGCCATCCAAGTGTCAGGTTACCGGACCCTAGAAATGCTTTTACACAAATTAATCTCAACATTGGCTTCGATAACATTTTCTATATACCGTTATGTACATAACTGTCTTTTATTTCTCATGAGACCTAGAAATGTCTCTTATCTTTTTTATCTTAACGTGCAAAATATTAAAAATCTACCAAAAAATGAAAAAAAACTTAAAAAAAACTTAAAAAACATTATTTTTTTTAAATGTAGATTTTTATTTCTCAAATGATGTACTATTTCACTATGATGACCTCTCACCGTGCTGGTGAAGAGATAATCTTTCAATATATTCCAGTGTCTTCGAATAACGAACCATCACTGTAATTGGCTCGAAATCTATCCGCCCGAGATTTGTTCCGTATGCGATTCATTCTCCTGCAGAAAACGAAAATCCGGCTGGTGAACACATTTTGGTTCGATCGACAATTCTTCAAGAGTATTGGAGCAGAGCACCCTACTGCCTCCTCCCTGCTATTAGCCACAGCCTCTCTCACCCCCCACAATTTCTTAGATTTTCTAATTTCGATGGATTCATGTTCCCTTTTCAATCTTCTTATTCAAACTTTCCGTAAAACATGAATTTATTCATATATGATTTACTTATCAATTTTTTATGACAACTTCATTACAATTCGCACCACTTTTTCCATAATTACCTTCCATTTCTGTTCTCCATTTGTTTCTTGCATCCTTGCCATTCGTAAATCTTGACATAATTTAAATGAAATTTTATTTCTATTAGACATTGATAATTTTTTCTTACCTACTGTATATTAATTTCCCATATTCAACGGAAAAAAATGTTCAAAAATTCCGCTCACTTCGGTCACTTGCACTGTACTATTTTCTTTTGCTGTTCAAATTTTGATAAGCTGATAATGTATTGCATGCCTTGGATATACAAGGATATATATTATCATTTATATTATTATCAATTGAATATTTGTTTTTCAATAACAATAGCCTTATCCCCGTTGGTTAAATACATCTTAGTATGTGGGCCGCCGTGTTATGTGACCTTGAATGTTTTCACTTGCCACAAATTGATGTGGATACTCACTGTGAGGAAAATAGACCACTGATCCTGGTAATTTTCAACAGAGGTGCCACACTGTAGGTATAATATAAGCTGGGTAGCGCTTAGGTCAAATAAGTGGTTATGGGTTAAGTACTACTTAATCTTGTTCCCTGTCCTGTCTATCACGCTTAGTCTGACGTAGCTTCTATGCCAGAAGTGAAACGTTAGCCTAAAACTACTCTAACCGTTTGCACTCACATTTTCTTGCATTATAAATACACGATCGGTCCATGGTGAATACCAATCGATCACCGACTACTACGAGCCCGGTGTTCGAACAATAAACAGTAAGTTGGTGCGATCAGCGGAATATGGAGCCAGGTTGGTTAACCACCGCATCTTTAACGTTCGTTGCGAGCAACGCGGCGTAATAACAAGGCATCTGATTCTAAAACCTAGGGATAATTCCGGCAAATCGAAGTATTTTTTGAAACCAAGCATACACCGGGGCAATGAAACCCTATTAGCTGCTCGATCGAAAGCCTTTAAAATGATGTCCAAACTGCGATTCGAAACATCTGAAGCAGATTTCTTCAGAATTTGTGGAAAACACGCGGATGTTTTAGGCACACAAACGGAGCGCATAGGAAAAGACAAAACCGTGAGTTTAACAATTTATTCGAGTATATAATAAAAGTTTATCAGAC
>JACCGJ010006887.1:0-12657 GCA_013407085.1 Atriophallophorus winterbourni | reverse complement strand
TTCCGGAGGTCGTTGACGTGTCTATACAATGCTTTGGGATTTATAATGAATTTTTCGACAAGATTGATTTGGTAATTTTTTCTGTCTTTTCGAATGAGGCAGACACACTTATTTCGCAATAACGTGTAGTAGCACCAAGTTATCCCTGACGGATCGTTCAAGTATTTGGAACAGGCATTGTCACGCTTACACATCCATTTCCGAGTACTGCTTCTGAGAGGCTTTTTCGGACGCTGTTTGCTGGATATTATTTTTACCTTCGATGATAAGTCAATGATAATACGAAGTTGGCTGTAAAACGTTTCCCAGATTTCCTTAGCCTATTTGAGTTCAAGGAAATCCCATCGATTTGCAGTAGCAAGAGCTCGAAGCAAGTCATAGTTCACAGTTGTATACGTTCGTTGAGTATTTCCTGCTGGTTCATATTGATAAATATATTCAAATGTCATGACAACATGATCACTCAATCCGAGTGGAGCTGTATAGGAAACAGATTCGATCATGAGTTCTTCGTTGGTATGTATGAGGTTCAGGCTAGATGGGGTTTGTTTAGATCGAAATCGCGTTGGTTGTTGCACATGGTTGTAAAGAGGGGTGCAAGTCATTATTTCTTGAAGAAAGCTTTTGAATGAATCGTCACCAGTAATGTGTGTTGCAAGGGTCGGTACATTAAAATCATCGAGGAGGAGCGAATGTGAATATGTGAGCTTCAATGCAAAACGTATTGAATTAGAAAGAACAGTGTCAGCGGCAGATGATGAAGAAGGGGGTCGATAAATCAATGCTAAGAGGCACTTACGTTTTTCCTGTAAGTCAAAAGAGCAAAACAATGTATCTGGGACATCTAACTCGGGGGAGAGAAGTATAGTGCAGTTGATGCTTTCATGTAAGTAGAGGAGGACACCGCCACCTTTTGTTGCTCGATCTTTTCTGTAAATCATCATATGAGGGATTTTGAGTTCAGAGTCGTGTATAGAATTACACAACCAGGTTTCTGTCACTGCAATCAAATCCCAAGACGCCACGGTCGCACGTGAATACAGTTGAGTGAACTTGCCCAGAAAGCTCTGAGCATTGGTGTAACAGCATGATAGTCGATTTCGTCCCAACCGTTACAATTTAAGCTCTCGCACAGGGCTCGTTTGACAGATATTGTCGAATTGCAAATCGTTCGATTTAGGCTTACCTCCTCTGTTTTCGCATAATTACAAAAATGTTTTCGCTTACACAGTTCGAATGCAATCAATCTGAAACCTGAAATATTAGGACCTTGCAATTCTCATCACGGAACTTATCGGCAGTTATTGCTCACGTAATGTGTTAGATGGTAGATGTTTTCTTTTCATTCAAGAGATCGTGATTAGTGCTAATCGTAAATTTACGTCGCAAATTAACAACAGGTGAATGCTATGAATACACAAATAACTCGTTTTCAAATGTGTTTGTTAGATTTCACAATTTACGGTGCGCGTTTGTATTAAATTTCAACTTGCACTCAACCATAATCTATTGATTATTCCTAAACCTGAAGCACGCATCGGTACACATTCAGATTGTAGCCCCTATATAAGGTTTACTACGTTTAAAGTACTTGTTCGGTGAAGCCTCATCAATTCTGAATAACATAATCCATTTTCGATGCAATTTTGAAATAGTGCAATCAATTTCAAAGATTGAAGTTTATAATGAACCTGAGATTTGGTTTATTTACCATCGAAACAGGGGATTGGTGTTGAACACATTTGAAAGCAAATCATCATTGTCGGTTCACTTTATAAAAAATTTACAATTTGCGGGAGATGGTTCGCAAATCGCCATTACCAATACACTGTTTTCACAACGTATAACATGCCAAACGTGTTACGATCAAAATCTTGATCATTGTTGCGGGGACGCCCAATAATATCAAACTGAATGACGCATGAGTTGTCTGCGAACGATCGCACCTTGGATCGTTGGTAGAAAATACATAATGCCCAAAAGTTTTCGGCAGAAGATACATTTAAATTTAATAGGTGACACTAACAAGGATAAAGACACACCAATTCATCCGCATCTATCCAAATCAACAAACTGATTGGAATAGTCACATACCAAATTTCTCATGTGAAAAATTGCCATCTGATATAATTGTACACTACACTTCCACGCAATGGTACTCGTCGATAGCATCAAACTTCACAGAAACTAGCTATTCAAAAAAGATAACGAATGCGGACTAATCGAAAACAAAATGCACGTGTTAGTGCGGAAGATAAGTTTTAATTGAAATAAAATGATTATGTTGAGATCAACCGCATGACCGTGCTCACTTAATCTGTCTTATTACTTCTAAGTGCATAATTTGGACTAATTTTATCGATTGTAGCGGATGTTTCAACGATTACAACTGATAGCTCGAACGTAAAATGTCAACCTTGATTGAAGATGTCGCCATCATTTTTGAACAGATTTCAGTGACAATTCGCATAACCATCTGCACGTAAATGAATTTCATTAAAAGGTTTGTTTTGTTAAACAAAAAGCGATTATATTGCAAGCTTGGGTACACATTAGTTTATCGGCATATATAAGCAGTTTAAGTGCAGCAGATTTGATTTCTCAGCAAATTCACCAGTCTGCTTGAACCGGATTTTCACGTCCAATAAACAGTCTTGGTTTGATTGCTTTATCAAAAATCCCTCAACAGAAGAGCAACAACCAAAGCGCGACGAAAACAATAGCTGCGATTGTGATTCCCGCAATTGCGCCGGCGCTCACTGTTGTAATCCTGACTTTAAAAACTGGTGACTTTGCTCCCGACGATCCATTTACTTTTAGATCTATGTTGCATCCGTATTCCGTATCTGAAAGGTAAGTGTAGTTTTGAAGGATTAAATATGCATTTTTTGTGAATCACACAATACTTCATGTTACATTAAAAATATTACTGAAATATAGCTAAAAATTATCACAAAATAATCTATCCACGGGCGTGCAAATGGCGTTAATCGACTGAGTATTTCCAATCGCTGCGAGCCCTGCGGAGGAGATTGTTCCTCTTGACTCGGACTGTATATTCGGTGGAAACATTCGTGCCGCATGAAACTCAACGCAGTAGTTCTCAACATAAGGTTTCGTAACCTTTGTCCGTTGTTCCGTTGTCATCACACGCAGCCACACTTCGACCCTATAAATCCCACAGTCACGATTGAGTTGTCGTCGTAACATATTCGCTGTTCGTGTATGCTTTTTATGGAATAGCTTGCCGACAGATATTGTTACCTCACCGAACGAGCACATCATTAAACAAAGGTTACGAAACTTTATGTTGAGAACTACTGCGTTGGCCCCTATCTATCGATGTCTATATGCCACAGTTGGGTAAGGTTGGTACGACCAACCTGTTCAATTATATAAGCCCCGATTCACATAGACTGGGTTTTAAAAACATGACCATGAATAAAAAATCTCATTTGCATGCATCACCATCACAAACACAGACCTCACGAGCGGTTTCGTGCTGTTTGAACTCATGGAGTAGGGACAGTAGTATCATGGTCCGCATGCTCTATAAACAGTTGAAGAATGGTAAACAAGTTACGCATGCATGCCACAGTTGGGTAAAGTTCGTACTACCAACCTGTTCAATCACATGAGCCCCCAATCATGCAGACTGGCTTCTAAACCCATAACCATGAATGAAGCGCAACTTGTTTACCACTTTTTCAAGCGCATGCGGATCCTGATCCTAATCTCCCGACCTCATGAGTGCAAAAATCAAGAAACCGGTCGTGGGCTGTGTGTGTGATTGAAATCAATGCAAATGAGTTTTTTTCATCGATTTTTTATGTTATACATATAGTGTTTAATCTGTTATTATAGATCTTGCAATTAGGTGAACGTAAATCGTTCTTTACGACTGAACGGCTTCTAGCATTTTTACACTTGTGGACAGTGAATATTGGGATTGATTTGGTTGAGAGTCCTGTTATGATATAAGAAAACAAATTGACTATTCGAATCACATGGCCAAATAAATAATCAATCCTAATTGTATGAAGCAAAGTTGTTTTCCAGCAACGGAACATTGTATCACCTATTTGGTGATTGAATAGAAATGTACAGGGGTATGATACGTTTCAAATATCTGATCTTATTATTGTTTGAGTGATAAATATATCATCTCGGTTTGTGTCAACTAAATGATAATTTCTTCGATCGAGTACAATATCTGACCTCGATTAATTTGAAATATTTACTCATCGTATGTAACGAAGTAATTAACAGCTTCGCAATTTATGGTCTTTTTGTGTATTGATCATTCAAATGTTGATATTTAAACTCTGATATGACGGAAACTGGCAAGGTTTGTAAAATTTACCAATTTCAAATCTAACTGAGCAGAAATAAATGGGCAACAGTAAAACACGTATAACGTGGAAAAATATCTGATAACATTGAGGAAATCATGTGTATTTTCTTCTCATTTGTTTAATAGACGTGTTAAATTCCTTTCAGTATTTGACCCGCAACCGGTAAGCCAGAGGATATTTCTTGCAGTCGTTTAAAAAATTGTCACGAAAAGCTTAATAAAACATTTTTAGAACTGGTCTAGCAATAACGACCGACCCTAATGTTCACGAAAAGTGTATTTTGTGGTCTTCCATCGATTCGGACAACATCGATAACGACCGAACCAGTTCAGGTTTTGAAGCAAATTAGTTTCTTTTTCACATATTCCTAAGGTTTTATTGTTGAGCATAGAATAAAATAGCGAAAATCATATTGCTCGTTTTTTATGATATTTTTATTCACAAAATGGATATTTCGTTAAACGTCATATATGATCGATTTGTCCCTATTGTAAGGTAAGGTAAGGTAAAAACCTGTAAAATTAGCTACAAAACAAATTTAAAAGTATCATTTTATCATAAAACACGAGGATTCTTTGATCTGAGTAAATTTGTTTATATATCAAACCGACTGACCTGGAATAATTGTAATCTCCAACCGTATACCGAGAATGCGATTTTCATTTTTCATGCATTGATACACATCGACCGACTTGCTGTGCATATATTCAATGGAAAATGACGGAATTTCTTCATGGTTTTGAAGCGCATGATTCCTGTAAAATGAGAATAATGCGGCCTCATCGCGTTTCCATTTTGTACTTCTAGATTGCTAAAATAATTTATTTTCAATTCGATTAAGGATAGCGAAAATACCGTGAATAACCGTAATTAGCGATCTATACTAATCCGCGTCATATCATTTCATTTTAAATTATCACATTTATATAATATTTTATGATATTAATTATTTATAGATCGTTTGTAATGCAGCAAAATGTCTAATCATATTGTCTAATTGTATATTGCCGAGGCATTCACAAAATTGCTCACAAAAATTACTCAGCAAAGTAGATAATCAGGGTCGATCCAAAAATAGTTAAACCAAATAGCGGATTGGTGTTTTAATGTCGCGGTAAGGCATAACTGATGTTCGGCAACAACCACGCAATCGTCCAAGTGTTCATCTGTCTTTTTTTTCTAACCTCATATACTTCTCAATAATAGATTCAGTTTTGAAACGAAAATAATAATAGGCGCCCAACATTACGTTTTTTTGGAATCATGATCCAATTCATAACTTTCACTAAATACACATGAAATGGAAAGATAAACATTTCGGCGGAAACAGCAGGTATCGTGTCTGGGATTTTATGCCAGAAACAAGGAGCTGCAAGCAAATGATTCACTTTACTCTCGGCGGAACTTCGCTCATAATGTGTAAAACTGGAATGCATCAGTGATGATGGCTAATTAAGAGTTGCTCATATCCACCACACTTACACGTTACTTTGGTCATCCATGGGCGCCTAGAGTGCTTGACCAATAATCAATGTTTGATTCTGTGTTTCAACATACAGTTTCGTTTGACGAACCCTATGTATCAGTGACATCCAAACATATTAAGTCACAATATGTTGAACGAATTATCATGGTTAATGTGCCAACAGCTCGAGTTATATTTTGAAATTTACGGAAATTCGACAACGCAAAATTTCCGATGAAAATATGTCGTACTATGCGATACGACTGTAACTAATACTTCTTGAAACATTTTATATATTCCTTGCACCTCGTCACCTTGTGGTTTTTTAATTGTTGATTTTTCTAACATTAACACATTTATGTGTTCTGATTATCTTGTTGGGAATCGATTGCATCGTCGGATGTCCTGTTACACATAATAGTATAAACAAACATTTTAATATAACTGTTCCCATAAATCATTACATAAAACTAAATCTCTAAATATTAATTATATTAATAGATGAAGGTCATGTCGAAATAACTATCTATTTCTGAGGCATCATATTGCATGCAAGGGCAGTGGTAATATTGTTATGGCGGGATAACCTGCCTAGTTGCAGGGCACGTAAGAGCTGGGTTTATCCAGACTATTACGCGGACGAGTGCCTGCTTATCAATGCGTTTTTTTCATGGAACAAATATACGACACTGAGACTTGTTGTTTGTGTTGTTAATTTTGAGATCCTTCGAATGGTGTCCAATGTGAATGTACATCATGAGCGCATAAATATTTCATTTATCACAGGTTACAAGTGAAAAGTGCACACGAAAGTCGACAAATTGAATCCAAGTTCGCTTGTTACGTTCCAATCGTTATTGGTTCAATCGATCTGGCGAATCTATTTTCTTTGTTCCCGCATTTGCATATCTTTTTCACTAGACGCACTCCACGACGGGTTTCAAACTGTTTGCACCCTCAATTCTAGGACAGGACGATCGGGATCCGCATGCGCTTGAAACAGTGAAATAATAGTAACAACGTTGTACCGGTATGCCAATGTTGGTTAGGCTTGGTACGAACAACCTGTGCAATCACATGTGCTTAACAACATGTAGATAGGAGTTAAATCGATTATAATGAACGAAAATGACCGTTTGCATGCATTTTTCGGTGTTGTTCAAAGAATAACATGTGTCACAAATATGTGTTAATGAGCGTTGATTTCAGAAGTGTTGCTGTTTAACAAAAAGGTTTACAACAATGTACTTTATATTCTCTAACTCACTCATGCCTCTTCGTGACGCGTGGCACATGAGGCAAAGACAACCCCACGCCAGTGGTTCCGGTCTGCGCAACACACTAAGAACATTGCTCTTGAAGTGTCTGATCTTCGTGTTTATGCTGAGATCGGAGGATTTCCAAATGGAATTCAGCATGCAGAATGCTTGGTTCGCCTTCCCGATCCTTCTCCTGACCACATCTTCACAGTCACAATTTACAGTCAGTTTGCTCCCCAGGTAGATTGTATCTGTACTTCATATTCACCTTGTGAAAATACGACTGACTTTGTGAATCCAATTACGTTAAATTTCGAATGAACCATCCAATGACCCCCAATGTTGCGGGCGATAAGATAAGGACCCTGTGTGTCGGACAGCAAGAGTTAAATTTTTCTTTCGGTCAAGCCATGTGTGTTTTTCCTTCACATTTGTAGATAACTTCCGTCGATTCAATCACCGTCTGTTCCCATAAAATTATTTCGTTGTGTTGAATATGCATTGACAATAAAATCACATTTCTTGCAAATGTTTTGCTTTATAAATCTGAGATGTTTGAAGTATTTAAAGTGGTTCATTATCTCGATGATCAGAACATTATCAGTTTGATAGTGACAGTTTTGTCCTCGAGGTCATTGATAGTTCTTCTAGACAATCGAAAATACATCATTATATAGTAATACATTAAAATCAAAATCATTCAGCTATATTAAACATCAAAACCATTATAATCCTGCATGAAAAATCAATGTGCAACCTTGAACTTCGCGCTTTCTTTAGGGTGATTTATTTTCGACTATCATCTTCAAATGTCGTCCGCGTGGGAAGCCTATACATTAGATGACATCAATATAGAAACCAGAGTTGCAGTATCCAATTACAATGTATTACATCATAATTGCACATGACTTCAAATTTCAATTAAATTTGCAAAAAAGAAGATTTGATAAATAAAATCAAATAATTAAGGATTTTATTGTGATGAAGTTTGCAAACGAACGCCTGAATGACTTTATCGATGTAACTATTTCACAAATCAGTCCTAGCTGACAATTTACTGAGAGATGACAACAATACTCTTGTTGTCGCATTGTTAAGAGCATTTGAATTATAGCAGTTTCGTTCTGCTGGGAGGAACTTTTTCTCAATGTGGGATAAATATATTTGTACACAACGAATAGATATAATTTTACGAGTATGGATTAGTTGAAATCAGTAATGCAGGGTTCACTGTCAGAATATATATCGACAGTTTCGCTGATTGATGTGGATCTTTCTAAGAATATTTCGAATATTTTAGCTGGTAACGTTGCCAAGGATTATTAATTTGCACCTTCGCGCTACGTTGGACTAGGAGTTAGAATTCTGGGTTCACTGAATGTGAAATGATAGCAAATTCTTATAAAATCTCTCATATAGCCACAACATCAGTGATAGAACTTCGAAATGATTCGTACACCGAAATATTGCGGCGTTTATATCCAGTTGACTTCACACGAAAAGTATTCTGCGCGATATTATTCTGATATATTTGTGTCGTTTGATGTCCACCATGGATGTATATCACGGTCGTATGATGTTTTCATGCGGCACAAATGTTTCTACTGAAAATACAGTCAGATTCGGTGGAAACAATCTCTTCCGCAGCGCCCGCAGCGATTGGAAATACCAGGTTGATTGACGCTATTTGCACGCTGGCTGATATATTTATATTATATCTTTTGCAACTTTTTAGCTATATTTGAATAATATGTGCAATGATACGTAATGTTGTGTGTGTATCACAAATTATGCATCTGAACTCTTCAAAAAACTACACTTACCTTTCAGATATGAAATACGAATTCCACATAGAATTGAAAGTAACTGGATCGTCCGAAGCAACGTCATCAGTTGTTCAATTCCGGATTCCAACAGTGAGCGCAGGTGCAATTGCAGGTATCACGATTGCAGCTATTGTTTATGTCGCGCTCTTGGTTGTTGCTGTTCTATTCATGGATTATTTGATAAAGCAATTCAAAGCATTTAAAGCAAGACTGCTTGTTGGACGTGAGAATACTGTTCAAGCAAATTGGTAAATTTGCAGAGAAATCAACTTTGCTGCAATTAAACTGCTCACAGATGCCGATAAATTAATGTGTACACGCTTGCAATAAAATCACTTTCCTTTCAAAAAAACTAAATTTGTTGAAAAAATGCATCTACTGGACGACGATATAGCGGATTGTCAACAATTCAGTTTAAACATAATGGCGACAGCTTCAATCAAGTTTGAGATTTGGCGTTCGATCTATCAGTTGTAATCGTTGGAACATCCGCTACAATCGAAAATATTGAAAAGATGAATACGCGAAATTCGATCAATAAAAGTAGTCCAAAGTATGCACTCACAAGTATTAAGACAGACTGAGTGAGTACGGTCATACGGTTGATCTCAACATAATCATTTATGTTCAATTAAAAATTATCTTTACTATAAACACGCGTATTTTATTTCCGATTAGTCCGCATCCGTTATCTTTTCTGAATAGCTCTTTTTCTGGAGAGTTTGATGTTGTAGTATCGGGCCATTGCGTGGGAGTGTAGTGTACAATTAAACATAATTGTGACAGTTATAATCAAGTTTAGGATGTTAGTTACGATCAATTTGATGTAATCCATGAGACATCCGCTACATTCGATATCGCTACCGCTACCGTATCTTCGAACAGGTCGTGAATTTCCGCACGGTCCAGTCCGAACGATCTAGGCTACAGCAGCTGTTCGGCAACTTAGAAATTGCGCACAAAAATTCATCTTCCATAATAATGGAGATGCGCCGCCTGCTTGGGTGATCGCATATGGACGAGTCCTTACTAAAGTAACTATGGCTCAAGCGTTTACCTAAGTGCGTGCAACCCATCTTGGTTGCTGCAAAAGCAATCCGCACTTGCGGTACAAACAGGTTTTCAAAAGATGTATGAAAGCTCTCGGCATTGACCCGGCTCGGTATGAAGAACTTGCTCTTGGCCGCTCACATTGGTGGCAGTGTATAAAGCGTCATCTGCAAGCTTGGGAGAAGGAAATACAGATATTGGCTGCTGAACGGAGATCACGCTACAGGCGTGCAACCGATGCTATTCGAACGAGTTCCGACTTTCGTTGCCGGCGCTGTGGGGGATATTGTTTCTTCCGAATCGGCCTGTTCAGTCATTCTAAAAGCAGTAGAACATGAACATTCATATGTACTTTAATTATCAACATAGATCGAAGCAGGCCAACATTCATTTTTTAGTGCGTCCACGAAATTTTGTGGACAGATTACAAAGAAACAGAAAACATACATCTACCTTTTATATGCACTAGATCGATTAATTAGTTAGGATTTATTTATTATAACAAGTAAGAATAACCGCATCCCAAACCAAAACTTCACCCTCATGGAGTTAAACTGATTCCAGCTGAATAGGTTATGAATAAGATAAACAAAAAGCTGTTTGTTGTGTCATAAACATTATACAAAAATGGGATTAATTGTTTTGAATATAACTACCATAATCTCTATTTTCTCAAAACAAAATCATTATATATTACTAGTTGTGGATGTAATAACTTGAATAATTTTCTATAATGCTTACTTTCACTCTCGGCCGTGCTCCGTAAAATGCGGGCGGAATGTATGAAACACAAGTGTTGAAAATTGCACACAAGGATCACAAAGCTTATGATTGGCTTATTTCGTACGATCGATTTTGTGGATGCACTCAGTGCAACCTGTAATTCAGTGATTGGGTGGTTGATAGTTTGTAAGAAATATTGATCAAGCCACAAGATAAATCGTACAAAATATATGAAGATTCCATGAAGCATGGTAAAGCTGCAGCAATTACCCGTGTTGCCTACATAATGGAGAGAAATCTTTCTATATCAAAAAAAGCGGATGTAAATATTTTATCCATATAAAAGTTAATTCATTTAGGAACAGACGCAAAATTATGGAACATTCAAGAACGGTGTGTAAAAATCTCTGATGCATTTTATTTTCTCAGAGACTTCATGGATTAATATGTGCGGTATACGTGCGCACTTCATTTTCAATTGTCTTTGAATGGGACTACGTTAACAGTAATTGTTCGAAATCTAATGAAAATGAAATTCGAACTAAATCAGTAAGATGCGTTTTATGACAACGTTTCGCGTCCAGCACTGAAGCTGACACAGATCAGTGGGGGATAGTCAGAAAATGGAACGTATGTGATTAGCAATAGAATCATCACTACTAAATCGTCTCCAAATAAGCAGACAATGAAAATCCTAGGGATGTCAGGATGCGTGAACAAATCACGAATTTTTAAATCGCATGCACCCAATGATTAAAGCGGACAGTGTCGAAACAATATATTATTGACTGGGGGCTAGCAAGTTTAAGGTGAGCGATAACCGAACAAGCCGAATTACGGACGTCGAGTGTATAGTGTCTTAGCCAATTCGATTACAAATACCTAACCAATTTTCAAGGCAAATTCTTGCCTTGCTTGTACGACCCTAATTTCGGACACAGTGATATTGGTGTGAAATACGTTTTAGGTCTTTCCGTGTTTTATAGTGTTTTTCGCCCCATATAATGTGATGCTGAGAACATTCAATTTTGCGTGAGGTTTAGTCGTCAGTGTTCCCGTTAAACACATTTCAGCTTTTGTTACTAATTGTGAAATTGATGGGTTGCTAGAGTGTGACGCAACTAGAAGGAGTGGAGTGCTGGCTAAAGCGTTAGCCACTTTATTTGATGATGACCACGGTAAGCAAGATTCGCAAGGTTCTTCTTTATTACACCCGGATAAACAATCATAACACTTAATTAAAAGAGCACTTTTTGAGGTATTTTTCTTATCATTTCTGCGCGATGAGCAACATCTATTTCGGGTTGAATTGCGTTGGTAATTGTATCTACCAAAATGGTTTAGGCGTATCATTATTTTTTCAATAACAATTTTCTCTATTCGAGATTCCAGCTTTGCCTTTGATATCTTGTTCACTTTGAGATGCACAACATACACAGTAGGATATCGCGGTCTGCAAAATATTACGCTCAAGGTCCTAGTACTTCAAAGCTCACCATCTTACCAACCGAAATGACCGATAGAATCACGTGTGAATGTAAAGCTTATGGAAGAAACCCACCCCATAACATCGAGTTAGGCTTACCCAGGATAATTGTCGAAAGCAAGCAAACGGATAGTGCCAATCCACGAACGCCTAGTGATGCCGTGCAAACTAAATAGCTCGAAACCTAGTATTTTTGCCTAACAGAATGGTGAAAAACACACTAAGACCGCGTTGGAAACCGCAAATGCTCACGCGATTTATTTCTCTTCAGGTGTTCGTGACAAATGTTTCATTGGTAGGTCATGAGTATTCAGGCGACCCAGCAACCGAAACATTAGCAGAAATTTTATAATTCCAGAAACGCGGAAATACCTTATTTGTTTTCGTCCCAACTTCCCAGATTGATTGCCGGCGCCATTGTTTATTTGAATTCCTAAACACAAATTGTGGTGATCCACCCTGCCTGGCGGTGTTTTAGACGAAATTGGACTTA
>JACCGJ010006886.1:0-35414 GCA_013407085.1 Atriophallophorus winterbourni | reverse complement strand
TGGCATCATTGGTTCAGAACTTTCAATACCTACTTGAAGTCCGTGAATTCTAGCTGCTTGGATAAGCTTGAAACGCTAGTACATTTTGTCAACCACTCTGTTTATGATTACATCACTGATTGCATCGATTACGAAACAGCGGTAGACATTTTGAAGAAGATATATATCCGACCCAAAAGTATTGTTTTTGCCCGTCATCTTTTGACTACTTGTAAACAAGAAGCCGGTGAAGATGTTGATCAATTTCTTCAGAGATTGAAATCACTAGCTAAAGATTGCGAGTTCAAATCAGTTACCGCTTTAGAACATTGCAATGAATCAGTACGAGACGCTTTGATTTCCGGTGTGCAATCAAGCACAATTCGGGAGAAACTACTTGCACAGCATGATCTGAGCTTGGAAGAAGCTCATAAATGTGCTAGATCACTTGAGCTCGCTCATAAACAGTCTCAATCATACAATCCTACTCCAAACTTTAGTTGTACAACTTCCGATTCGAATTCTTCTGAATCAATTCGTAATGAACTTTCTGCTCCAACTATTCAAACTTGTTACTTTTGTGGTAGAACTAGACATCCCCGTACAAAATGTCCAGCTAAAGAATCAATTTGTAATAATTGTGACAAATTTGGCCATTTTCAACGTGTATGCAGATCGACACAATCTACACAAATCTCAAGCTGTACATTCAGTCCTTTACTTTCTACAACAATTTCAGCACCGTCATCGGTCTACTTGTCTCGCGCATCCGCGTTAATAACTGTTAACAAAGTCCGTCTCCATGCCCTATTTGACACCGGAAGTTCTTCCAGTTATATATCACAATCAGCTGTGAAAGCAAATGGCTGGATCGTACATCCTGATAAATCTTCGGTTACCATGGCTTCTACGTCACTCTCATGTGAGACATGTAGTTTTTGTTACGTTGATATCCAGTACAACGGTATATCATACAACCGCTTCAGAATATCAGTGCTCCCTGGTCTTTGTACCGATGTCCTTCTCGGACATGATTTTTTGGGCCTGCATGACAAAATTGAAATTTCGTTTGGTGGCACCCAGGGTACGCTCGCTCTATGCGGAGTGACAGCGGCTCAACTGACATCATCCGCCTTGTTTTCAAATCTCGCACTTGACTGTAAACCGATCGCTACAAAGTCTCGACACCATACCCCAGATGATGAAGTTTTTATCGCCACTAAAATTAAACAATTACAAAAGATGGCGTCATCTAACCCTTCTAGGGTGAAGAAAGTTTACATTGGCGGTTTGCTGGATACCGTCACAAAAGATGATCTCATGCATGAGCTTTCAAAATACGGCGACGTTGACGACGTATGGATTGCTCGAAACCCTCCCGGTTTTGCATTTGCGCAATATGTAAAATCGACAGACGCTGAAAAAGCAGTACGAGCGTTAGACGGGCTTAACTTATGCGGCTCGCGAGTGCGTGTAGAATTTGCAAGGATGGATCGTTCTGGCAAAGGTTCAAGCTTTCGTGGTTCACGTTCAGTCGCTCGTGGTCCAACGCGTGGCTACGCTTCACCAAGACGAGGAGGAAGGTATTCGCCTCCATATGAAGGTTCTCGCTATCCTTACGATCAAGGAAATATGTTATACCCAGATATTGCGAATGCGATGGCTGCAGGATTTCCCTACGGTGCTTATCCGCCAGTTATGCCTTTCATACCACCGGAAGACATCCGTGGCCTCCTGGATCTCGACGTCGTTCATCCATACTGTTTGCGTAACCGCGAAGCCTAACAATCACTGCTGGTTATATTTTCCTTCAGCCGGGAAGAATGTCATGAATCTACGTTATACTTTTGAACAATATTGATTATGTATACATTCTTCTTCGTAACTGTATAACTCCTCTCCATTTCAGCTGTCCTATTCTGATTCTAGACGAGTAAAGCGCTATATCTATCAATCGTTTCGTTCTATCTGACTGTTGTGATTCTATACCTGCGTTACACTACTTACTTTTACTTTTGTGTGGCTGGCTCCACCGGTGGATTAACCGGCTTTATTGATGTCTCAAATAACGCCAGCCTACACCCGTCGATCGGAGGCGACATCGTTTCAGCGGAAAGCGAAGGTAATCCGTTCCATCGTGCTCGAACGGCAGCGTTTGATACTCGGTCTGTATATCGGATACTTAAGATTACCCTAAGGCACCAGTGGTCGAACACTTCTAAAGATTATACATACTGTTACCTCAGCGGCCACGTCTCGTATCATAAATCAGTACAGGGCGTATTGCTGCTTGATAAACACGTATCATTAGTTTTAATGCTGATCCCGTGTCCTTCGCCAAGGGTCCTTTTCACTGTAAAACGATTTTGCGCTGCGTATCTATGAGACTTATGATTTCCGTGGTATTGGAGCACACAGATTTTATCTCCATGTTTGAACAGGGGTAAGGAATGGGAAAATTTCCGTCTCCGATCTAGACAAAACAATTTGTGTGGGTGGCAATAATAATAATCAATCATCATCATCATGAAGCACAAGTCTGGAGCCAGACAAAGTGCCAAGCAATATGAAGCAGGAAAAGCAGATAAGCAAGCGCGTGGAAAAGGGAAAGCAGGCAAGCGGAATACGCAAAAGCAAATGCACAAAAAGCAGCTTGTTTTTGTAGTTTCACTGCATGCGATTTTTTGGGTTTTTTTGTTTTGTTTTTGTTTTTTTGTTTTTTTATGTAAAATAATACCGAATAAAAAATTATGACACACATAATAAAATACACTGGCGCCACTGACTTCGGTTTGTAGCCATATCGCGTAAGGTTTCCAGCCAACTATTAGGTGGAGCTTTTGGACCCCACCCAGGCAAACGAATACGCCCAGCTGAGCCTAGCGCTACGGTGAGTTTCTTCATCCCAACGCGCCACGTCATGGACTGGCCACCCGATCTTTTCTCCCAGCTTCTGTCAGGCTCTGCGAATAAGGCGCGGTACGGTAAACGGTGAGTAGGCATTCTTAATACATGTCCCAACCATCGCAAGCGAGCAAGCATCAGCATTTCTCTCAGTCCGTGGCCACCTGGTCCTAACACCCGCTTGCAGACATCTATATTTGTAACACGATGCTGCCACCGAATGCGAGCAATTCTACGCAGGCAACGGGTATCAAAAACAGAAAGCCGACGGACATCTTCCGCTCGGATAGACCAGGTTTCGCAGCCATAAAGGAGTGTAGCACGCACCACTGCGTTGTACACTCGGCCTTTAGTATGGAGTGAAACATCGCGTCGACGCCACAGGTGGCGAAGGTTAGCAAACGCTGCACCCGCTTTGCGAACACGATGTGAGATCTCGTCCTCGACACAACCGCCAGCGGAGATACAACTGCCAAGGTAAACAAAGCTGTCGACCAATTCAAGATTGACATCGCACACAGTTAGGTTTGGAAGAGAGCCGCTCCAATCCTGGGTAAGTGTTTTACACTTGTTAGGCGCAAAGCACATGCCATACCTTGAAGCTTCAAGTGCCAGGCGGTCCAGGGCTTGTTGCATTATATGAGGGTCATCTCTCAGAAGTGCGATGTCATCGGCACACTCTAGATCGGTCGCTCGCTCACCCGGCAGAAGTTCAACACCTGTGCCCATCAGGCCAGCTAAAGCTTTTCTCAGGACATCGTCGATCGCGAAGTTAAAAAGGAACGGCGAGATAGGGCAGCCCTGCCGCACCCCGCTGGAGATATTGAACGAGGACGACAATTGTCCATACGCTCGAACCCTGCCCGAAGTTTGGCAATATAATGCTTTCAAGATCGAAACATACTTCAATAATAATGCGTCAGCACAAGCTTTAATAAGTTGAACGGTAATTCCGTCCTCACTTGGCGATTTACCGTTCTTCATTCGTTACAAAACACCTGGATATCTCGTACTCTGATTGGGCATCGCAGTTGACCGGTTTTGCCGCAGCTCTGTGCCGAGGCAGTGATTACTTTATTACCTGCTTTCCTCCTGGGGATGAAGTCGGCTTCAATGAAGAGTCTTGTAATTTGGGTACAAAGCGGTGTCCCCAGCACCACTTGGGGCAGTGATTATTATAGTGGTAGCTGACGGGCGGTTCAGTAGCTGACTGAAATGCTCAACCCACCCATCTATCTTGTCATTAAGCGCAAATAACAGCTGTCCCGACGAATTTCGAAGATTCGGGCTAAAACTACTGCTTCAAGATGCAGTACGAATCAGACGAAACAGTTTTCCAAACTCTCCAATGCTCACTGCAGCTTCCATTTCAGATGCAGTTTCTGTCAAGTATAGCTAATAATCCTTAAGGGCGGATCATTTAGCAGCCCTCTTAAAAAGGCGGCAATCAGAAGCACCATTCATTCGGGCATCTGTTACTTGGGCAGAGAGTGTGATGGTGTTCGTCTTGATGGTGTCGGCAATGGTATGAAAGCACAAGCCTGCTCCAGGCACAGTGCCGCACAGCCAGAGAATGCACATGGGCTAAGATGCTACCAGGTTGCCCAGGCCTACACAGGTATGAGGAAGAAAAACGAACATCAAATGGTAGTGAGACTCCAGCCTGTTTCAGCATGCAGCTCACTACCTCTGGCCAATCAATTTAGCACGGTGTTAGCCGCACAGCACAAAATACTACCGAGGCGTCGAACAAGAAGGTGTTCTTTCTCCCACGCTTTTCGTCATTTTCTTGGCTCTGCTTCTAATTCTCGCTTTTTGCACGAGAACAGAAGGCATTTACCTATGTAGCGAAGTGATTGTAAGCTTTTCAACCTTATCCGATTAAGAGCATAAATCAAGGCACCGGATGTGCTAATATGTGACCTGTTGTTTGCCAACGATGCAGCCATTATTGCTAACTCCCAAGAACACCTACAGTCGCTAATTGACTCTTTTTTGTCGGCATGAAAGACTTTGGGCTAATAATCAGCTTGATCAAGACCAAAGTGCTTGGCCAATGGATTGTATCGCCTTCAATCATCACTGTTGGAAACTGTCAACCTGAACCAGTACATCATTACACATATCTTAGTTCAACCATTGCTGATAACCTCTCGCTAGGCATGGAGATTGTTAAGCGGATTGGCAGAGCAGCTGTCATTTTGTTCCGATTGAACTCTCGTGTTTGGGACATCCGCAAATTAACTGTAAAGACAAAGATGATGGTATACAGCGCGTGCGTACTAAATGCTTTACTGTATGGCAGTGAAACTTTGACCACCCACGCAAGACACGAACGGAAGCTGAATGCTTTCCATCTACGAAGCATCCGTCGTATCTTGAACATATCGTGGATGGACAAAGTGACTAACGCCGAAGTGCTTTGAAAAGCTGGTCTACAGAACATCTCCACTCTACCACGACAGCGCCACCTGCGGTGGCTTCGTCACGTCTACAGAATAGAAGTCGATCATTGGACAGACCGCGCTTGCGCTACTAAGAGGTTTGCAAAAGAGATATGAAAGCCCGTGTCATTGACCCCGCGAGCTGGGAAGAATTTGATCTTGACCGCTCGCGTTGGGGGCATTGTGTAAAGCGTCGTCTGTAAGCTGAGGAGGAGCAAATACAGATCTTGGTTGCTGAATGCAGATCACGCCGTCCGGCGTGGAACTGACGCCGATCGGCCGAGTACTGCCTATCGCTGTGAGCGCACCGAGAGAGAATGTTCCTCCCTAATGGGACTGTTTAGTCATTCGAAATACCGTGGAACATTAAAAAAAATCATGCGATTGTGATGTACATTCCTGGTCGACATCGACCGAAGTAGGCCAACAACAACTCCATCATGTAGATAACATGACCACTACGATATTATGAAACTCTTCTTGAATTGACTACTCGTGTATTCAAAATATAGACCCCTCAGCTTAGTATGCTCGCTAACTATCTGCTGTACGTGAATCAAGTCCTTAGCTCCTTTTCCATTTTGCTTTTATTTTGGTGTTTGTGTAGCTAACACCATTTTGAAGCTGTTATTGACTGTTGTTAATTAAGTCATCTCCACTTGCTTTCAATGTTCAAATCTATTTCTCTTTTTCATTCACCTCAGCTGATTTGCTTTCGTATTTTTACAAGCTAACGGCTTCGGACTCGATTGTTCCATGTCGACTGATAATACCACGGCATCGGTTGTCTCCTTGACCAAGCTCGCATTTTCCAGTGTCCTTCCCGAGTCCTCGTTGCACGATCGTTTGAAAAAATGTTTCCCACTTTTTTCTACGATCTTGCCGTTCGATTCCCCCCTCGAGTTGGATGGCTTTTTTAACCTCGAGCATTTCTCTGGACTACATAAGGTGAACACCTTTTATGGGACGATATGCAGTTATTCGATTTCGAAACGGCTACAATGTTTGCACATTCAACGTTCGTTTTCGCTTCAAAATTTGTGCCTCATGTCGCTTATCAAGACTTCCCCTCCACACATGTCCCTGGACATTCTCCTGCGTCTACCAGATCAAGTGTTTCAGCAGTTTATTTCAAAAGTAATGCAAACTGAGTTTACATAAGCAAATTTCAGAGTTTTTCTATCCTCTGGATGCCAATGACTCATGTGCTGTTTCATCGTCGTTTAACGGATCGAGGTGTTCCGGTTGACCTGAAAGTTGTGTTTGACTTTTTGTCCAATGTTCAAGTGTTTGACCGCATGTATCATTGCTGCAGGTTTGTTCGAGTTTTTCATTTTCTGATCACTGGATTGTAGAAATGTACAGATGTTCATATTTTCGTGGTTACAAAATGCTCATTTTTATTCACTCGGCGATTCGGACGAAAGAGGTTAGCAACATTTGTCGGTTTATATTCTTTTTGTGCAATTGCGAGTGTGCAGTATTTCAAACCCTTTCTTGATTATTTTATTCGTTCGCCCACCATGCCAAGAAATATACAGTTGTTGTATGTGATTCATGCTTCGGTTGAAACTGAAATAGTCTCACCTCTTTTTCTTGGTATGATTAGCTTTGATGCCTTAAGCGGGCTTAATTAACGTGCTTTATTCGTTTGACAGTTATGATTAAGTATCCACTGTTATGCCATCAGTATATTTTTTGCACAGATGTGCAATGTGCAGTACTTTGTATTGTTCTATTAACGCCGTGCTAAATTGATTGGCCACCGATAGTGAGCTGCATACTGAAACACACTGGAGTCTTACTACCATATCCTGTTCTTTTTTCTTCCTCATATCTGTCTAGGTCTGGGCAACCTGACAGTATCTCAGCCCACGTGCAGTCTCTGACTCTGCGGCACTTTGCCTGAATCAGGCTTGTGCTTTCATACCATACATACAGTATATTTGTCCTCAATCATAAGCCTGAAGTTAGTTGAATTATTGCGTTGTCTAATATATTGTTGTACGAGATCATAGAAACCTCTGATAATCGTGGCGAACTCGCAATAAATGATCGGTTTCAGATCTTTGTTGCTGACATTCAATGGCATCACCTCCGCAGGGCTAGCGTACCACACACTTGCACCATCATGTATGCCAAGGATTTTTGGGTTTCTATTTGGTGATTAGTGTAAATATTTTTTTCATAACCTTCCTACAACTCTCATCCATTTTCTCTCTTTCATTTTTATACTAACTTGCACGATCCAGATTTCGATTCAAACAATAACACATCTTTATTTAATTGCTCGTATCTAGATGCCGAGGCTACCGTAGCTGCAGATTCAATCACGTTTTACATCGACGGAAAGCATTTCCTAAACTTTATATATCTTTCACTTATAAACGAAATGCTGCGTTATAATTATTAAGTACGGCGTTATATGGATGACGCTTATCAGTGCTCTTCTGCGATAACTTGAATGCTAGGCAAATTAACCGACCTCACACGTGAATGTATATTTTCTTCCACAAATTGGACAAAACGTCACTTTTGTATGCTATGTTGCGCGGATGTGCAATCGTGCAGTATTTTGTGCTGTGCGGCTAACACCATGCCAAATTGATTGGCCAAAGGTAGTGAGCTGCATGCCGAAACAGGCTGGAGTCTGACTACCATTTCCTGTTCTTTTTTCTTCCTCATATCTGTCTAGGCCTGGGCAACCTAGCAGTATCTTAACCCTGACTGTGCGGCACTTTGCCTGGATCAGGCTTGTGCTTTCATACATCATACATGCATTGTATGTTATGCTAATGTATCCCTACATTATGAACATCGCTTCACAACAACGTTTTTCACTGATGGACACACGGAATTACAGTTGTATTCGAACGACACTGTGCTGAATTCATTTGTCAACGATAATGAGCTGCGTGCGGAAACACACAGGAATCCCACTGCCACGTACTCTTTTTCATATGCATGTATGTATGAAATCACAAACCTGATCCAGGCAAAGTGCTGCACAGTCATAGACTGCACGTAGGCAAAGATACTTCACGAGAAGTTTACCTGACGATGTCATCTAGCTTGATGACGAAAAGTCCTAGTGCTGTAATGCGAGCTCAGCGAACACAAAATACCTAACACCCTGAGCTACACTTATTCGCCTAAATACTGTCAGGTCGCCCAGGCATTAACTGATGAAAATATAAATGGCAGTCTGACTCCAGCGTCCAGCTCACTTCCAGTGACAAATGAATTTAGCATGGTGTTAACCGAACTGTGCAAAAGTACTGCACGATTGTAAATTCATACATCTTCACTAAACGACTCTTTCCGTTTTTTTAGTTCGTATTATTTCAAACGCAATCGGTAAAAGTCCCGACGGTCCGCCTTTGGTCCCAGCGTACGAATTGTCGCTGCAGCTATTGGCCAATCTCCAAGAGCTCCTGTCCCGCACACCCGATCACGTTGCTGAAGTAATCCGTGTGGTCATGTTTGGTTTCAAAGTGTCCAACTTTCTGTGTGATTGTTCGGAGTACGTGAATGCCTACAAAGCTGCGCGCTCCATTTACGCGCTGGTACGCACTCACCCCGTGTTCGTGCATCACCGCAGTGCTCAGCTACGGTTGGAGTACAACGTGCTCTGTGTGTAAGCAATTGGTACTTTTCACCTGTTACAGTTTTGTTCCGTTTATCTCAGTACGATTGTTCGTGCGGTGGTGTTGAATTGACATTTTCCAAGGGTTTGCCAACTTTCTCAACACACAGATTGCCACCTGCTTCGAAGACGGGGTTTCTGCTTACAGGACACTGGGGATCCATACGATGCAATTCATATGGAGAGTGACTAATGAATATGCGAATTATAACACATGTGATTCTAATATCTTTTTAGTTGGTAGGTTAAATCATGAAATTTTATTCGGTATTAAGTGGTTTGGGTCGTTTATTGAGTATGTATGTGTGTATGTATGTATGCATGTATGTATGTATGTATGTATGAAAGCACAAGCCTGATCCAGGCAAAGTGCCGTACAGTCAGAGACTGCACGTGGGCTAAGATACTGTCAGGTTGCCCAGGCCTAGACAGATATGATAAAGAAAATAGAAAAATATCGATTAGTCCCGAGTTACCGGATTTTGTTTCTCAGCTTGAGTTTGCATATAATCTGTTTTCACTCCAGGTTACTTCGAGCAATGAACGCGTACAACATGTACGTGGATCCAGAGGATCGTCAGTTCTTTCAGAAAAATGGCCCCAATTTGTTTAAATCCCTAAAACAACATGGCTTGTTGCTGGATCGTACAAATTTGAATGACGCCTGTTCTCCGTTTGTGCTCCCACCAAGTTTACAAGCCACCAATGCGAGTTTGTCGGATGCGCATGGAACTCAGTCCGGTGCTTGTCTCGATCCGACTCAAAGCAACGCGTTCGAAGAGATGGTGGACTCACCGGGGCCGTGCGGTGATTGTACCGTCTTTGACGGGGGTAATGAGATGCTCCCCAAGCCAGTTTTGCCAAACGTGCGTCGGTGTTCAATATGTTTATCACATTTCGTTTTAAACATGTAATCCAAACAATCTTCACTCAGCTTGAAACTCTCGGTTTGTAGTAAGCCAAACGGAATGGATTGACTTTCATAAGACGAATCACTATGTTCCACTTCTCGTTCTCCTAACGTCATGCAACTTCAGAGGTCTCTTAAAGCAATCGTTTGTAAGGAGTGATGCGATCGATTATTTATCAAAAATTAATTTTGATTTCAGTGCACCAGTTCGCTTTCAGTTTACAATGATTTTCGTTGCAACGCCTGTCCGTGTTGCGTAGTTCTAGAACTTCTCTATGGTTTCCTATCCAATATTTGTTTCTCAATCTATCAGATCCGTCGCTGTCGTCAGATAACGCTGCACTATTGATCCATCCCGTTGAGCTAAGGTAGTAACTCACAGTCGACAATGTTCAATCTTTCACCCAATCATCAAAAATCCACACACAATCTACAAGTACAATGCGTTTGACACTTCTATCATCTGGTCATTCCTTATTGCTGAATATATGCAACTGCGGGAGCTTTTGACATTGATCCTATGAGTTGGAGAAAACTTGTTCTTGACCAGTCACTTTGGATGCATTATGTAAAGTGTCATCTGCAAGTTGTGGAGGAGCAGATACTGCTTTTGGCGGGTCACACGGACAGCGCTGCAGGAGAGATTGTTCCTCCCCGCTGGTTCTGTTTAGCCATTTGAGACGCTGCGGAGCACGAAACCTTCATGCGCTTGTAATGTACATCCATGGTAAACATGAACCGAAAGAGGCCAGTAACTCACACTCAACCAGACCAAGTCGTTTTTAAACCCGTTTCATCTCAGTGCCAGAAATGTGAGACGCGACAACAGTCTCGCTTTTTACTCTCTATTTCTCTATGCAATGGCACAATGACCTCATTTCGATTTCGCACAAATGCGAAGTTATGCAATGCTTCTGTACTGCGCGGGCCACATCATGCTAAGTTAATTTGCCTACGATACTGAGCTGAATGCGGAAACACGCTGGAGTCTTACTGCCATTCTCTCTTATATCTGACGAGGCCTGACTAACCTAACAGCCAACGCTCAGCTTATAACATTTCGGAATTTGCCTGGATTTTTAAGCTTGTGATTTAATACATACATCATTTCTATTGATTGTTGTGTTTCGATGCCATCTGGCTTACATGCTGTAATCAGATGCGATACTACTAGCAGGAATCAACTTCAAGAGGAGGTAACTCATTTACACTTTGAAGTTATTTCCAATCAAACCGGTAATGTAGACCTTTTAATGCTCTCACTCAACTGATCGAGTCCATAGAGTTGACTAGTTTGTGGATTGCACACATTCGCAGCGTTTGCACCGCACTGTCGTTTCTGTCTGTGTAAGTCCAGGGGATCTGAAAACTCCTAAAACCGTTCTACGCCAGCAATCTTCCAGGTCCTTTGAAACTTATCATTTCCTTATTTCATCATACCCTAGTCGCTATAAACCACAGTGAACCAGTGTATTCTTTGAGCTTGAACAATAATCTAACAACGCATTGCGATGACTGAAGTGTTGGCAACGAAGCGTTAGACAAACGTTTTTTTTATCAATAGTATTATTTTTTCATCCTCATCATCAAATGGCGTCATGTGGCTAACACATAACGCTACCCAGCGGACTTATACTTGCAAAACAACAGAACAAGGAAGGAGACTTATCCCACTAGGTTGAGGCTCTTTCTCTTCGGACATTTGATAATAACAGCGATAAATTGACATAAATGAATAAAGAACAACATCAACAAAACAGCTTCCTCGTGGCTTTCATTGTCTTGCATTACAACAGCTGTTCGTCCTTACTCTACTCGATAAGCACATAAGTTCACTCAACCACCGAATAACATGTTCGCAGCATCTCCTTAACGTTTGCCATCACATACACCGTTTACGCTGGTGATGTCATTTATATTTTAGTGTCACTTCAACGCGAACGTTCCTGCGTCGTCAAGCGTATCCGATTTACTCAACGATCTTCAGGGCCCCCAAATCTGCGGTGCATTTCTTTACTCCCAACTGGCTAGCTATTATTACTCTATGTGCAAGTACCACATCGCGCATCAGTTTGTTCTACTCTCGGTCGAACAATTACGCGCCAGTCACGCGCTCAAGGCCACTCCCGCTATTCACGTGACAATCGAGGTATTGCGAATCATGGGCAAAATGTGCATGATCAAACGGAAGTATAAAATCGGCATCGAAATTGTTCGCCAGGCAATGTTGTTTGCCAGGTATGTTGTGCTTTTCTTCCGCTTTAATTTCTTAATGAAGAGCTTAGTTCCACTTCAAGCATAGGTTGCTGCTATCAATCGTTTTCTCGCTTTCGTCTCACCCACCATCGAGACCTGAGCGTTCATTCCTCCTGCTGTGACGCTTTCTGTTTTTTGCGATGTTTACACCCACCGTCGTCTCGTATAATGAACTGCAGTATAAAACTCGCTGGACATTAGATTTTAGTTTATTTAACGTTTGCTCATACATACATATTGCGTTTATGTGCGATCATACAATACTTACTTACTTGCATCCACGTTTATTACTTTATACATACAACAAAGGTTTTCAGGTTCCAAAGGTTGTCATAGCCGGGGGTGGCAGTGGGGATAAGCTCCCACTGTGTAATGCTCCCATATGGCAGCGTCTCAAATACCTCTGCAACAGAGTCCAGCTTCTGGCCTGCACGAGTGGCTCCCCGAGTCCGGCGGAACTGCTTCTACCAACAGGAGAAGGGGCGAGGGCGAGTGACTGGCGCCTGAAAACCAGTTTGCTTCGGGCAGATGTAGCTCGTTAGCCTGGGATGGCATTTCATCTAAGGGAAGGAAAACCCTTATTTTGAACCGCCACTGACTTGCTGGATACCCGATCGCGGGAAAGGCTTCGGGAGAAAACCCTGAGGAAAAACCTGGAATAGAGTCTGGTAGACTGTTAGTTGGTGCATACCACCTCTTTCTGGCAACTCCCTACTGCCTTGCAGATCGCACTTGGTTGTGCAAAGGCTAGAGAAGCTGACTCGAAAAAACGCCGAGTGGTGCTGGGGACGCCGCTTTGTACCCAAATTCCCAAGAATCTTCATCGAGGCCGATTCATCCTCCAGGAGGAGATAGTCGCACACAAGTACAAGTACATACAACAACTAGTTCTTGACCGCTCACTTCGAAAGCATAATTTAAAGCGTCGTCTTTAAGGTGTTGAGGAGCGGGTGCTGTTGTTGATTGCTGAACGGAGATCGCGCAAACAGCGTGCGAACGGCACAAGTCTGTCAGGTATTGCACATAAATACGCATACTTACATACATACATACACATACGTTTTATACGAGATAGCCCGCCCATACGAAAGAAAGGTAAGTGCTTATGTTTTTACTACAATCAATCCTGTTTTAGGTGGAAGAAATAGCATCCGCCGTAGTTTTCTTAAATTTTCTGCGCATAATGTTCACCCAATAATGCCGTCTGCGAATGATGTGATATATTTAGAAGGAGAGATAATATTTGAGTTATAGCAGATCCGGTGCTATTCCTGACCGTTGAAAAGACGTCCTGCAGACTCTCGACAAACGGTGTTAATGCAACACTGTTCTGCGTGTAACCATTGCCTGACAAATTGTTTATTCCTGTATTCGATTCTGTAGTATAACAGGACAGTATGTATTTAGAATGAGAATAAATTCAAAAGTCTTATTCGAAGATTTTCTATATTTCAGCTCTATTACTACTAAATGTTTACATAATTGTAAAAGACCAAGCACAACTGTGGCCACATTCGTGCATCCGTAGACACAGCCTTCTTCATGAAAGAATATGTGTGTATACATCGCAAATCTAGATTCAAGAAAAGTGCCGCACAGTCATAGACTGTGCATGGACTAAGATACTGTCAGGCTGTCCAGCCGTAGACAGATCTAACAGAACATGGCATTGAGACTTCGACGTGTTTTAGCATGCAACTCAGTACCTTTGACAAATCAATTCAGCAAGGTGTTATCTTCGCAGTACTGGAATAGTGTACAACCACACATCCGTACCAAAGAACCTGAGTTGTTTCGGTTGATCTCTCTTAACGTGTATCAATCTTTTTCGTAGTTTTACTGTGGAAATGGTTCATGCTGCTTTTGTTCCCATCAGGGCGTACGGTGGCACGCACAGTTTGCTTTACGCTAGTCTGCTGCTGGAGTATGGCTGCGTGATGCTCAACATGGACAAGGCACCGTTGGCTGCGAAAGCTTACCTCGTGAGTTGTCAATGCAAGTTTTGTTTAACAGTTTTCTCCGTATGTCTGATTCACCTAGTTTGCATGACTACTATTTTTTACGAATTATGCGTGGTTTGTTAGCACTTGGGCGTTCATCAATCGCAAGCTTTATGTTCCATCGCGTGGACACTGAACCTTAACGTGGTGCGATGGTTTATGTACCTCTATGACCCATCGAGCTATACTGGGTCAACGGTAGTGAGCTGCATGCGAATACACGCTGGAGTCTCACTATCATTTCTATTCCCTTGCTCATATCTGTCTAGGCCTGGGCAACCTGACAGTATCTCAGCCCACGTGCAGTCTCTGACTGTGCGGCACTTTGCCTGGATCAGGCTTGTGCTTTCATACATCATACTGGGTCGTGTCATTTGGGCACAAGCAAAGCTACCCATAGCAGGAAGGTCGATGGATAGAGGTCGAATGAACTCGGTCTCTGCCCAGTGCCTTGTGGGTAAGGCTCTTTAGCCAAAGGCTTTATTCGAGAAGCCTAATTGTTCTCAATCTCTTTTGCCATCGCGCTGAGACTGGACCTTAACGTGGTGCGATGGTTTGTGTACCTCTATGACCCATTGAGCTATGCTGGGTGGTGCTCTCCGAGCACCTTCAGAGTCACTCATACCAGGAAGGTCAATGGATAGAGGTCAGACGAACACGGTCTCAACATAACCCGCTGCCTTGTGGGTCAGGCTTTTTAGCCAAAGGTTTTGGTCGAGAATACTAATTGTTCTCCTGCCTAGGCATGGGCGACCTGGCAGTATCCCAGCCCGCATACAACCATGACTATGACTATTAATACGAAACTTAACTCCATAGTGCATCGGCCGTCGCGCACGATAAACAGGGTCGCCTTACCTGCTGCATACAGCAGGGCGGTTAAGCGAAAACAAGCTACTGCTGGCCCTACTCTTCAAACTGTTTCCGACCCTTCCCCTCCCCCATCCACTCTTAACAACTCTCCGTCTGTCAATCCCAGCTTTAGAAAAGATCGCGCTAAACATGTTGGAACATTTTCTGTTCGCGAATTTACAGACTACTTTCTGAAACCACGGGCTTCCGCTCACATCGGTGCAATGAATGTCAGAACTCTCAGACAAATAGGCCAGCAAGCTGCACTAGCGTGAGGTGTAGGCACCTCTCCCCAGTTTGTTTGTGCTCACTCTTCTATAGAAGCCGTAGCAATTTAAGACCCACCCTTCTCCTTCTTTTAGGCTTTTACTTTTTCATGGTTGTGTGGCAGTTAAGCATTCGGTACGCGCTACCGGTGTAATGCTGTCTGTGATGATGATGATGATGAATCTTTTTCTGACCCCTCCACTTCCCGCTTTTTATTTCTTATCCTTCAGCGTCCAGTATGATAAGCAGCCGATCTGAACCTTGTCGATGCTTAACATATCCTGAACCCAAAAGTTACTTCATAAAACCGCGCACGTCTGCATTCAAAAATGTTATGAATGTACAGACACTGTGTCAATCAGGCCGGCAAGCTGCTCTGGCTTTCTATCTAGATTCGTTATCGATCGACATTTGTTGCTTGTCACAGACAAGACTTTATGATCCCTCTGTTATAATCGTATTGACTGCACCAACTCTTTCCAACAGGTACGTTTTGCGCTGCTCAGGTGACGCCGTTGCTCCCCCCTCAGGCCAAACGGGTGTAGGTATAGATTTGAGTTCACGTGTAGAAAGCTCACTTTTAGACTAGATTCCCGTCAATAGCAGGACGTGTGCTGTCCGACTAGCTACTTCTATCAACACTACTCACAGTAAGCGCTGCTTGTTCGTAGTTACCACTTATGCTCCGACTAATAGTAGCAAAGATATCTTCTCGGTACACTCTTACGACGACGACGACTTCTTGGCGTCCGGCTAACGGTGATCAGCCATGGACACAAATTGACCATCTCGCCATAAGCGCTAGATGGAGAGGCTGCATTGGGACCGTCGCTTTTTCTGGAATACTAGGTTGGATTCTGATCACGTGCTCCTCCGATCGAGATTTACATTAAAAATTATCTGGTCCAAAGACAGTCATCTCTAATCGCATAGCGTTTGAGAAGCTTTCGAATCCCGCAATTCAGCAAGTCTATCGCGGCGGTTTAGTGGATCTCCCAGGCTAGCCTTCAATTACTAGAATAAAGGCGACGAAACAGCGCTAAGCCTTAATAATGAGGAACTTGCGACTGTAGGCTGGTTTATCTATTTGGGTAGTTGCATTATTAGCCCGCATTTCCAGAGCTACGGTAGCTTTTCGTAACTTGGGTCATCTGCGGCGCCAAACAGGTTTTCTCTAAAGCTGAAGAATAGAGTCTATAAAGCTACAGTACACGCGGTTTTACTCAACGGATGGGATACCTGCACACTGTAAAAATGAAGAGATAACAAGTCTTCGGCAATCGCTGTCTCCGCTCCATCACTGGAGTTACTTGACACCATCAGATACGTAACGTAACTATCCGTAATAGAATCTTTGGTAGCGACGTAGAAATTGAGAAGCAAGTTAACGTGCATAAACCTTTGCTGGTTAGGCAACGCGGCTTTGTTTGCCACTCGTATCTCGGTATTGCGTCTTTGTAAGGGTGGCCGATTATATGGACTTTCTCGTTCCGGTTGCCCAGCTCTTTGTTACGAATGCCATCCATCCATTAATTTATTAAAAAATGTTTGCTACCGATCGCGGATCGAATCATATTCATGCAAATGAAAGGTTGTAAATAATCGGTTAGATTAGATTGTTTGTAACGTTTCGCTTCTGACGCAGAAGCTTCGTCAGATCAGGGATGTCAATATGTATGTATGAAATCACAATCCTGATCCAGACAAAGTGCCGCACAGTCAAATACTGCACGTGGGCTAAGGTACTGTCAGGTTGCTTGCGCCTAGACATACATGAAAAGAAAAATAGCAATAGCAGTGAGACTGCACCGTATATTCGCATGCAGCTCACTACTGATGGCAAGTCAATTTAGCACGGCGTTTGCTGTACAGCACAGAAGTGCTGCACGATTGCCATCCCTGCATCCCAGTAAGAACATGGATCATCTATCCATCTTCATGGAACTTCACTGTTTACATGTAACCTTTCAGGTCAGCATGGCGAAAATTCTAAACTGTTTACCCGGATCCAGCCTCATGGCGGCATTAGCCCTGGAAGCCATCGCGTACGCGTATTACGTGCAAGAATATTCCTCGGGCGATTTCCCGTACGCATTGAGTTGCGCGGAACTGGCGGTCTCGATGCTGCGTCGATTGAATCACGAGAATTGCATGCAAACATCATCGGCCAATCGCGTGAAAGGTTTGTCTGTTTCCGGGTTTTTGTATGCGTGCCGTGTTTCACTCACTACCGTATTGCTATCCACAATGCGCGCTGCTCATATTCCTTTTAATCGCTCCATGATACAAAACTGTTGGGTTTCTAAGTGCCCTCCGTGACAGCTGTATGGTTTCGTATAAGCGCTGATGAAGTGATTTCACCCCGATTTCGTTATCCTTTCGTGTCAGCCCTCGTAGCCATCAGTTTTGAACTCCTTTTGTTTGTTTGTTCTTCTTCACCTGCATCCCGGCGCTTTTGAAGCGGATGTGCAATCAAAAGCGTTCTTTTGCGAATGGCATATTCGAACGTTTGTTCGTCTCTAGATATGTTTAGTTGTATAACCAACCTATTTGAACATACCAGGCTATGCGCATGCGATGTGTCTCTACGAGTTTCTCGTGCACGTCTAGTTACATTTCCAGCAAAAGCTGTTCATTTTGAATAAAATGGTACACTAGGATACAGTACTTTTATTTCTACGCACTAAGTCTCAAGTACCTAGCGTGCGTGCAACCGTGCAGTACTTATGTGCTGTACGGCTAATACCGTGCTAAATTGATTGGCCAGAGGTAGTGAGCTGCATGCAGAAACAGGCTGGAGTCTCACTACCATTTCCTGTTCTTTTTCTTTCTGATATCTGTCTAGGCCTGGGTAACCTGAAAGTATCTTAGCGCACGTGCAGTCTCTGACTGTGCGGCACTTTGCCTGGATCAGGCTTGTGTTTTCATACCTACTTGAGCGTGCGCACCACGGATGTGCAATCGTGCAGTACTTATGTGCTGTGTGGCTAATACCGTGCTAAATTGATTGGCCAGAGGTAGTGAGCTGTATGCAGAAACACAATGGAGTCTCACTGCCATTTTCATTTCTCATAGCTGTCTAGGCGTGTGCAACCTGCCCACTTTCATTGTATGACTGTGCGGCCGTTTGCCCGGATCAAGGTTGTGATTTTATACATACATACATTCCTAACGAAGAGTACGAGTGTTTTTGTTCATAAATTTAATTACAATAATTAACTCAATTCGTTCTCATCGCGGTGGTGTCCTCTTTAAGGACGTGCAAACATTACCATGTTTATTCACAATCTGCCCACTGCAGGACTTTAGACGTCGACTTCTATTAGCTAATTCATCGAAACTCATCCCTTACGATTTGGTTGAGCTTTATTAAGTCGCTTGCTGTGTTCCACAGCCAGCGATTCTGTCACGTGACGGTCGACATGATATTCACAGCTGATTCTCGGGTTCGCGAACAGGCGTGAAAGCTAGTTTTGTCTGAAACAACCCTCATTGATCACGCAATTTTCTCGGGTCACACCATCATTGTATTTGTCCCGTTGCTGCCTTGGTTGTTGTTGCTAATTATTTTTCACCACTTTGCAATCCGTCACGCTGTTTCGCACTCGGATAATATTCGGTTTTCACAAGCGATCAGTCCCTCGACCGGCAGAATATTTTGATTGGTTCGCTTTCGTAATGAGAAACACGGCGTCCTCGTACCTGCGCAGATCGATCGTGCGTCGTTTTCGCGGCCGTCACGTGATGGCCTGGATTCGGACGTTCATGCGCGTGACTGTCCGCGCTGTGTGAAAAATGCGTTAACCATCACATTTCGCAAGGTCTGCCAAAACGCACAACCGATGAGCTAAAACTGTTCTTGCTATCTCTACGAGATGAGGGGAAATAGCCCCCGAAGGCGGTAGTGGAAAGTGTGGGGGTGTAAGCAAAGTAATACATTGGGTAATTTAACATCTTTCCTACGCACGCACAAAGCTTGTGATACGTATGAAACTGTACGTACGAAGCCAGACAAAGTGCCACAGACTTATGGAGAAGAAGAAAATGGCATTAATCGTGTACACCATTTTTTATAGCATATATGTTGAAACGCTGTTCGTTTGTCTGGCTGAGACAGATATAGGGGTATAAAGGCGGCTAGAGTTCAGCGTGTTCTCCTATGTGACTTATTTTGTTCTTTTTTCTTCCTCATATCTGTCTAGGCCTGGGCAACCTGACAGTATCTTAGCCCACGTGCAGTCTCTGACTGTGCGGCATTTTGCCTGGATCAGGCTTGTGTTTTCATACATACATACATACATATTACCGATGGCAAATACATTTAGCACGGTGTACCCACGCATCGCAGAAGTACCGCACTACGCTATGCTCCCTGCACCATGTATTCCAAACGAAAATGTCAGAAAGTAGTTGCACGGCGTCATAGCGGTTTCTTAGTCTGCTGAAACAGGGTTCAATGGGAGATCACAGCGTCGAGTGTATTTAACCTGTAACGGTCCGCTAAATGACTGCGTCTTGCGAAACGCGTATGGTGATTTACTTTTTCGAAATTTCAATCCGCTCGGTATCAACGCTCAAACTTATCATCCCAAGGTGCATTTTGGCGGTTTAGTGACACTTAATCGTCGACACTTAATCCCTAGACAGTTAACCACCAGACATTTGATCCCCAGTCACTTAATCTTCAGTCAGTCAGTTTAATCACTTCTGAAGAATGCGCATATCTCAACATACTTCTTCTTCTGTTTGATATGAACCCCAGCACTTGCTTGAAGAACTGAGACCGTATGCTGTCGACAATCCTTTCGCAAACCGTTAAGAAATGTCCACATGGTGGGATGTTGGCAAGATAAGAGTGCCTGTAATGCATCATTCAACAGCACAATCATGAGGCGCAAATCATCGTCTGCTTTCATCCCTGGTTCACTTATTTTTCGTTGCATGGTATGACATCTCGAGCAATTCAGCGATACTCAACTACGGAATGATCGACGTTCTTAAAATCATTTGCATAACTGTCCTGCTAAATAAATTCATTTAAACGTATTCTGCATTCTTCAGAGGTTGTCAAAACTGGGGATTAAGTGACCGGGGATGAACTTGGGGGTTAAATGTCGGCGATCAAGTTTTTGGCCGGACACCATTTTGGCCAGGTTTTGTAATCAAATCTCGTCTTTATATGCTGTCTCCTATCAACACTCTTGCGCTATTCATTAACTGGAGACATGCTCCCTTATACCGGGTTTTCAGTCCGACTCCACCATGAAGAAGACTACTGGACTATTCTATTATCTTTCTCAGTCTTCAGGCCTTTTGCTCAACCATTCTTTGTTGAATAAGCACTATTGGATGCATAATAAAGTAAAATGAGTCATTTGCATGCATTCCGGTGACAGGATTTTCAGTGACCGTTTCTCACGCACATTTCTTCTTTCCTTTCTCCACCCAGCGTTAATCATTGAAGAGATCGCGATTGATGACACCGATTTGGCCCGCGCTCGGAAGTTTTTGTACGCGGCACGGAACCTACACCTGGAATCACTCACTCTGTGTGAACGGGTTCGTTTTGTCTGTTGACTGCACATTCCTCATACTGTGTTTTAAATTGAGTTACCAGCAGCATGGGGGAGATGCCACAGTCTTATTGTCATTTTCGTTTCCTATATCTGACTAGGCGTGGGCATCTGGACAATATCCCAAGTCTATAAGTGCCTGACTCTAGACTTATATTTTGTTACGCTCTTACCGCAGACGTTCAGCTCTACCGCTCTACGTACGTATGAAATCACAAGCCTGGATCTAGAAAAAGTGTCGCACTGTTAGAGACTGCACGTGGGCTAAGATACGGTTAGGTTGCCCATGTCTAGACAGATCTAAGAGAAAATGGCAGTGAGACTCCAGCGTGTTTCCGCATGCAGCTCAGTACCTCTGGCAAGTCAGTTTAACGCGGTGTTACTTGTGCAGTACTGAAATATTGCACAATCACACATTCATAGAATTATTAAAGCACGATACCGTTGTTTACCGTTCGTTTTCCTTTGAACGTGAGCCTTCCTTCATCAAAGAAGGCAGTATGTCTTTATGCCCGACTAATGCCCTAATATAAGATTTATACTTACAAAGAAGAAGGGAATAAGCGAAACGAAAGCGCCTATATGACATGTACAGTTACCAGCACTGTCAACGACAGCTTCGACCTGACTTCACCACCACCCGCCATGAACATTTTTTATCATCGTAAGTGAATAAATCATAGCAAAATACCATGACTACGATCGCCATTGGCTATTGAGGTTTGTCTTCGAATATCGTCAACCATTGTGCTAAGGGTCGATGTAATCTTCGAACTGAGTGACAGACTACTTTATCTTTAGCGATGTTTCCACTAAAGAGCGATGTACCTTGAGCGTTTAAACATCTGCAGAATTGTAAAGAATCTCGGAAGAATGTTTTCCATCGGCACTGCTACAACCAACTTGTTGATTTAGCTTTATTGTGTTTGCCGTAATCGAGCGTCGCGATACCTTAAACATTACGACATTACCTTTCGTTGTGGCGCATCATTTTATACAACTATTTTTGAAAGTTTATCCTGGTGCCCTATTATTGCGTTCTACATTTCCACAATGATTATAGCAGTCTACGATTGTGATGCATAGCATTCCTTACGCCAAGTGACTTATAGTATTGTATGAAAGCACAAGCCTGATTCAGGCAAAGTGCCGCACAGTCTGAGACTGCACGTGGACTAAGATACTGTCAGGTTGCCCAGTTCTAGACAGATATGAGGGGGGAAATAGAAATGGAAGTGAGACTCCAGCATGTTTCAGTATGCAGCACCTTTGGCCAATCAATTTAGCACGATGTTAGCCGCACAGCATATAAATGTTGTGCGATTGCACATCAGTGCATAATGACGTCTAGTATCGGCCCGTCTCTAGACAAACTGCTTTGCTGATCCCCTTTCCGGAGTGAATCGACACCTTCAACTCACCGACTAGGCTAGTGATTAGTTCTCACGACGAAGAATTTCGCTTGTTATCGCCACCCCATTGCTCATTTGTTTTTATTTTCCAGACATTCGGTCTATGGAACATACAAACTGCAAAACATTTCGGCAACCTTGGCCGTTTGTATCAGTCGATGCAAGAGAACAAGGTTAGTCCTGTTGGCGTTTATTTCTGTTGTTGTGAAGCGCAGTAAAATGTCATCTGTCTCTGTGTGTGCGCGTGCCATTCCGCCTCCTATTTTAAACGTCGATCAGGGGGGCGATGAAGCGCTTAAGTTCTTCTCGGTGGTCATGCCTATTGAAACTTTTTGCTACCTCACGTGCAAGCCAAGTAATCCAGAGTGCAATTTACCCAGAACGCTCAATCCTTCATGTATGATGTATGAAAGCACAAGCCTGATCCAGGCAAAGTGCCGTACAGTCAGAGACTGCACGTGGGCTAAGATACTGTCAGGTTGCCCAGGCCTAGACAGATATGAGGCGAAATAGAATAGAAATGTAGTGAGACTCCAGCCTGTATCAGCATGCAGCTCACTACCTCTGGCCAATCAATTTAGCACGATGTTAGCCGCACAGCACAAAGTACTGCACGATTGCAGGTGTGAATTGAGCCAGTTGAATACTTGGAACAGTTATCTGCTAGGTGGTTGATCCATGGGCCATATGAAGTTGCATAACCTTGTCCTGTTGACATCACGATATATGACATAAGTAAATTCTTCCCATTTTATACACAACTAAAAGTCAAGGTCCAATTGTCTACCAAGTGGAGAAGCGACAAAAGAAAGAAATAGGAAAAATAACTCTAATATTTCACTTGAGTATGGTTGATCTAACCACTCCGATTTCGGGAAATGAATTTACGTACATGTTATAAATGTGAAGGTTGTATGGAACGATTTGAATTGCCAGTTTCATCTTCACATCCGAAGCAGTTTGATTTCGCCTACCGGCTACATTGTCCCCCACGATTTATCGTATCAAGTTCCCGTGTTCATTTGATGTTTTTTTCTGACTCACATAGCAAAACCTCTATAGTTTGAATTATTAAACGTGCACAATCATTGAAGCACCCTTTTGCATGCAAACATGTCAACGAATTGGTAAAAGCAACAGGACTGAGAAATGCCCAATAAAAGAAGAGTGTGTGGAAAGAATAATGATAAACACGGTAAAATCAGATGTTATTTCTTCCAAACAGAGTTTTCGTTCTACTGTGACCTTCGCATTGTTCACCGTAACCCTTCTTTGCCGTCTTCAATTCTTTCGCATCTTGTCTTTTCGAAATATCGTCTTTCCCGCAGGAGGCGGAAATGATGCACCGAAAAGCGATCATGGTGAAGGAGCGTCTGTTGGGCGCGTCGGACTTTGAAGTTGGTCTCAGTTCCGGACACTTGGCGAGTTTGTACAACTACGACATGGATCGATTCAAGGAAGCCGAGCAATTGTATCTGCGTTCCGTTCAAATAAGTGAGTGTCCACCGATCTTCATGTTCGTCCTACTCCTCTGTGGCTATGGCTTGGCATGTCGCTTATTTCAACCGTACTGATTGGATTTCATACATCAAAGTTAGTGTTCGAAAACGTGTCGAAATTCGGACAACAATAAGGTTTAACCGACTCGGTAGTCACGCTCTGCATTCCTGAGGTAGCGTCTTTGTTGTTCTATTGGAATTTTAACCTCAAGTGTTAAGTTGTTTGTGTGTGTGTGTCTGTTCAATTCCAACAACAGTTTGTGTGCCTCATCTTTGTCTATCCTAACTCGACGCACAATTTGAAAATATCTCCTCGGTCCCAGTGCATTCAAACCTCGTGTTCTCATTTCCGATGGGTTGGTTGCAAGTTATTTTCCATTGACCAGTGGTGTCTGAGGGTGTGGTGGGTTTTCGCCTGGCAAGCGTTCTTCCTATAAAAAGCCACAAAAATCCAATGATGACACCACGACGCGGCGGATGTGACTCGCCGCTCCAAAAGTCACTGTCCCTTGTCCTATCCAAGGACATTGTATGGTGCACAGGCAAAAACTGAAGTCACCAACCTATCAACGGGGTTATCGGGCTCCGAACTGGAAATTCCCAGAAAAGGGCGTATGAACCGCTTCGTCGGTCACCGGCCACCGATAGGTGCGAACCTCTCTCGCTCCACTGCCTTGTGGGTAAAGGCTCGGGGTGGGACCCCCTAAACGAAATCTCCCCTACTTCGGTGTAGGCAACCGGGTAGTATCATGCCTACGTTCAACGATGACGATGATGACAACGCTTTGTACCCCCCGCCTTCTCGCTTTGTACATATCATTGTTTATGTTGAACGGCACCATATCTGTATTAGATTGTGCAAATATAATAATATAATAAATTGACCAGTTTACCTCAACATACCACATTCTTTTGAATGGTACCAGCACTTGTTGTTTCTAGTGGTTCATGCACACCTAAAGTAAGGTGAACCTCAATTATTTTTGTGTAGCAGTTCCTGTGTTTGTTTGCAACAGATTCTCGAATAAATAAACGAGTGTACTCATCACACCGGCCATGCTGAAATAGGCTGGAGTCTCACTACCATTTCCTGTTCTATTTTCTTCCTGATATCTGTCTAGGCCTGGCCAACCTGACCGTTTCTTAGCTCACGTGCAGTCTCTGATTGTGCGGCATTTTGCCTGGATCAGGCTTGTGCTTTCATACCATACCATACCATACCACCGGCCATTCACTGCTTCATTGTAGAAAGCTTGACAATGAAGTATTCTTCCTGTTCCTCATGTCTTTCCTGATGATTTTAACCCTTCACAGGCTTGAACTTGTTTGGCCCCACGTACAGTGGATTGGAATACGACTATCGTGGTCTTATGCATGTTTACCAAGAACTAGGCAACCAAGCGGAGGCCGACAAGTATCGTTCTTTGTACGAGAACTGGCAGCGCGCTCGTGAAAACGTCCAGCCGGATGAACCCTCTGTGCCAGAGGATGAATTGGAGGCCACCTACTCGAATCCCACAGATGAGCTGACGTTGTGGGAGCAATTTTTCACTTTGGCATCCGAGTATGAGGAACAATTCCGTGGTGTCTTCTTTCTTCCCACAAACTGTACAGAGGAACGGCAATCTCCCAGCTTGTCGGGTAATCGTGCATCGGGTCATGGCCTGTGATCTGGAACGACGATCCGTGGAGGGGGGTTCATCATTTGACGCGCGTGCCTTGTTCATAGATTGCCTTCGACCGACTGTTGTGCTTTGAAATCCAGTGATATTTCTCTCGTGTTTATTTAAACTCGTTTTGTTTCGAATACAGTTTTGTTTCCAAAGTGCTAATGCTTCATTACCAACGTGCACTATCCCTGCCGGAGAGATCCATCGTTGGGTGCTAGCGAAATCAACGGCTAACTGCCTCGCGGTGATGTGGGTAATCAGTCCTTCGTTTACAAAATTTCGCGACTGAATCTAATCCATTTTCGATATATATATATATCACAATCTAATACAGATATTGGGCCGGTATGATACAGATAGGTTGCCATATTTTTTTCAAACTTACGCCTGGAGTCCAACGCCTTAGATTTCAAATCCCATATGTATCTGTAGGCTGAAGATGAACTGTAAATTGGCTTATCGCTAACTTTCCGCTATCTTCTAAATCTCCGACATCAGAAGTCGCGAGGTTGGAGTTTATGTGAACGCAAGTTTGAAAGCGGTGAAAAACCACAGGCGTGATGATTGTTGTATACGACTAACACCTCAGTTGTCAGTACTGCCGACACTTCGATGTTGTCGATAATTTCTTGGCCTCTAACTGAGCGTACTTTTAGAATATCTTGACCTATTAGTGGAATATCTGAACGCGTAGTACTGTCTTGGTCTCCGCTTATGCTTAAATACACATATCATCGTGTGCAGAGGTGGATGAAATATCGCTTTCTGTCGTGAAAAACGTTCGGCGAGTTATACGTATATTATCGAGGAATCATTCTGTGTTTGAAACTCATTAACTATTGTGTTGATCACTTATTCACACACTTATTCGGCATGATGGATTTTAATGCGAATCTAGATGAAATAGGCACGTTTTCTCAGTGTATCCAGCTGGCACTTATGATTAGATATAGTTGAGTTTGTGGCTGATCGCCGTTCAGCGGAAACCATATTATACAGTCGTCTTTTATTCCCTGGCAGCGACAACTTAAAGTCCTGTCGAGACTGTTTGGAGCAACAAGGCAAGCGGATATCGTTGGGGGCGATCGGAGCACCGTCGCTATTTGTGATCTTAGAACTTTCAAATCCGAGGACCGTAGTAGCTTTCTGACGTTTGATGCATTACCGGATACTTCTAGTTCCTCATATCATATCATAGTTGACTGTTTACCCTGTCAGTACACAGAAGTGCAGAAAATTTTCACCATTGCTCTTACGCGAAATGTCGCGGCTGAATGCAACACCAATCCGCATCAATGTATCAGTTTGAGAATTCATACAAAGCAATTATGTTTGAACTCCTCACAGCTGCGAAATCGTGGGATTCATCGCACGTCTATCCATCAATTAATCATGTGCTAAGTTTAGACAGGTCGTAGGTGGTTACCACGAGCAAGCAGCGCCAACTCTGACTTCGGGAGGCAACAGTCAGGTGGCACAGATTATGTTGTGGCTAACAATCGAGTCTTCAGGTTTCTGTGTGCGTTCGGGACTAAATAGACACCCACCGGAATAGACAAATCACCCGAGCAGCCCATACGTCTTGGTACAGTCAATTGTCTCAACATTGGTGCATCACGTGTTCTTGTCTTTCGCGAGCAGCAAACATGATGAACGATGAATCTGAACAGCTTATACAGTAGCTATCTGATTTAGTTATCGCTGAGTTCTTACACTAGTTGCACCGGTTTTAGAAAAGGGACTTTGCGTACATGATATTTTAATCTTCTAATAGTCCGGCCATGAATACCAAAAGTTTAGTGTTGTGAAAATGAAAAGGCGTGGGACAATTTTTACTACAAGATCGACTTTTCGTTCACCCATCCAACGATGAAACAGGGTAGGCAACCGGGTTATTCGTTCGGTACAGTTTAAGCGCTTTGAAGTTTGTTGTCATTATTGTTTCATGGTAGTAAGTGGGCTGGCCTACCACAGACACTAATCAAGGTTTTCGGTTAAATTCCTGACTCACTAGGCCATGAATTGAGATCGTGTTCGTGTCAGTTAATGATTAACAATTATGTCGTGATTAACTTTGATGACCTCCGAAACACATCACTTCATATAACTAAATCGGTCACGCAGATACCTAGACCAACGCAATAAGTTAAGGTCATGTCCGAAAACGCTGACAATCAACTGCGCTTACATTAGTTCCGCTTTCATATGTTACGATTGTGACAGAGGGTCAAAGATTATGAATATTTCAACCACTCCGAATTAGACTAGCTGAAGTTAGGCTGCTAAACAAGCGAGCCCATGATCTGCTAAAACTCTAACCTCTGTTCCACGGGATAATTATAATCACATGACCACAATTCATCACGTGAATCCGTCGTTAAACACCGTTTCATTGTGGTTGACATAGTAGTCTCAAAATTTGTACAATATATACATGAATTGTTTAAAGGTTCATTAAACGTAATCTTGTCGCTCATACGTGATGAAGGACAGTTTTAAAACCGTAGTGGAATTGGATTATGAGAGGAATATAACAAAGAGGTTTTACTGGTATGTGATCAAGGGCAATTGATGCACACACATTGTAGCAATGTAAACGCAAGCGATCATGCGCAAAAACGCTTGCCCATTTGCAGAAACAAAACGTCGAAGCGCATCTTTGCAAATGAGGATTTATCCTCGAATTCGCAAATAAACGGGTTCAGCACAAAGTCAGAACGGCGTTCGAATATCGGGTCACGGGTACGCATAACTGATGAGCGGCAATAACCGCGAAACCGGTCGTGTGCTCCCGTCCTGCTTTTCGAACGTCATATACTAATTATTAATAAAATCTGACTTTAAACAAAAAAGATGTACAGTTCGCGATTGGTGCAAACGGTTATCGGCTTGATTCCGATAGATACAATGAATTAGTCAATGTTGTATCGCCCAAAGATGGAAGCAAATCGCAATCAATCGGGAGATGTTCAGAATGCCATAGCATTCCTTTTAGTGGCTCTCAATTGTGTTTGACCCAAATGGGGCTTATAGAATTCCGTCTGCGAAATCGAGTACAACGTTATTCCAGAGTAGGTCTATCACAATGGAAACACTCACCAGTGAAAAATTGAACCTTCAGAGATTGAAGAGATTCGATTGATTTGAACTTTGGTGTCAATTAAAGAAGTAAAACCTTACAATTCGTTTGCATTCTTCTAACGGCTGGTGGACCCGAAGCGTATTCCTTACTGAAGAATGTCGCCTCGGCAGTTGCTGTTGCACAATTAAAATAACTCCTCACGCAGGATTTCCGTACTGACAATTTGCAAAGCGACAAAATATAATATCATGATTAGAAGTCACAATTCCTATTGATCTTGCAGAGAAAAAGCTGTTCGAAGCAAGTTCGGCGACATAATAAATGAAAATTAGAAAGATCATCTTATTGCTGGAACAAATAACGCTTAAGTAGTGAAATGATAGCTCAAAAATGGGTCAACAATAATGTATCACCGTTGTCTTCAAGTGAAATGAAATCTTGACTCGACAGTATTAGATAACGTCATTTACGAAGTGTGCCCACACGATATCCTTGATCGAGTATGGTTAAGACACTCAAGAGTGCGATACATTTACTCAATACAAGCAACCTTTACGATTCGGATAGGACCGTAGACAAACCTCAGCTTCAATCCCGCAGTGAACAACAAAAGACACACCAGTATGGACTCTATGCCATTTACTCTGGTGGAAATGATATACGATAAACCAGCAGTACAGTCACCGGAGTAACGGAAAATTCAATGTTTGAAATGGCAGATTTAGCAGATGCTACAGTTAATCAAAGAGATAGGAGCCAAGTTTGTTCAACGAATTGTTCAACGGATTAAACACATTTCGGTATTGCGTTTTTAACATCAGTCAAACGCCCTTTCAAATTTTACATATACAGACGGTACAACGAAAATTCTTGTGGTTCTGCATTATTCTCTTGATCCGGTTTAGTTTAATTCCATTTGCGAAACCTAGTACAGTGCTTTTTCAGAGTAGGTCTGTTACAAATCATTGCCACACTAAAACGACATCTTACACTTGAAAAACCACAAAACCGATGTTCCATCTTGCCTGTGTGTGAGGGTGGATTCACGTGATCATCGGGACAACGAGTCAGATGTGCGTTAGGATTAACAATTGTTAACACTTTTGAGTTTAAGACGCACGGAACTTGTATGTCACAGCGTTTCAGACTTGTGAGACCCGCGCAAGTTAATCTACATACCGTAGCGAGGTAAGCTTTTGAACCGAAAACTGGGTAGCAGACACCGGATGGGAAACAAAGCACATACATATAATTAAATCATAACCGTCTCAAAACTATCCTTATCATGTATCTATGCTTGACGTTCATACAAGCACCACAGCATTCAACAATATATGAGCTTAGATGAGAAATTAGGGTTTACGTCACTACTCTTCGGGCACACACAAAACAATCAATAATGCTTACCAAGTTGAGCGAGATTAACAACACAATCTCCGAGTAAAAATAAATAAAAGCAACGAGAGAACAATGGAACAAAGGAAAACAATATATTTGAAAAATACGGTTCAAGACCTAAAAATAATCACGTTCAAGTCAGGAGAATGTCCGCAATGAAAGACAAGAGTTCTTGATTTCGTTACCGATCGATTGGAATTTCTGGAAGAAAAAAAACGCAAAGACAATTAGGTCCATGGGAAACTTGAAATGAAATAAGAGAATGTGAATTGCATCCTCTAGTAAGTAATGTGGATGAAACTTGTGTCATTTCGCTCGCCGGATGGAGTTGTAGCATGAATATAGAAGCTGTGAGCAACGCGTATCTGGTTAATTGCTATTCCAAAGGTTGTCATAGCCGGGGGTGGCAGTGGGGATAAGCTCCCACTGTTTATAAAATGCTCCCATATGGCATGCGTCTCAAATAGCCTCTGACAACCAAGTCCAGTTTCTGGCCTGCACGAGTGGCTCTTCGAGCCCGGCGGAACTGCTTCTACCAACAGGAGAAGGGGCGAGGGCGAGTGACTGGCGCCTGAAAACCAGTTTGCTTCGGGCAGATGTAGCTCGTTAGCATGGGAGGGCATTTCATCTAAGGGAAGGAAAACCCTGATTTTAAACCTCCGCTGCCTCGTGGGATACCCGATCACGGGAAAGGCTTCGGGAGAAAAACCTGAGGAAAAACCTGGAACAGAGTCTGGTAGACCACCTCTTTCTGGCAACTCCCTGCTGCCTTGCAGGTCGCACTTGGTTGTGCAAAGGCTAGAGAAGCTGACTCGAACAAACGCCGAGTGGTGCTGGGCACGCCGCTTTGTACCCAAATTCCCGAGAATCTTCTTTGAAGCCGACTCATCCTCCAGGAGGAGATAGTCGCACAAAGTAAGTAAGTAAGCAGCGGTGCAAAGTGTGCTAGCGACGGATGCCAATCCTAAAACCATCCCCGACACAACACACGAGCATGAAACGCCGAAAAAAACGACGACGACAAACACGAACAAGCAAGTATTCTGAATTCGCAAAGATGGCATGAGAATTGTTCAAAGGAAACCGCTTCAGAAAGAGAAATAGGAGAATGTTAGCAGCTATTGATGCGAGAACTCGAATGGAGCCGGATAGGGCTGGACCTCGAGTGACCGATAGTAAGAATACCTACACCTAAACTATCGTAGCGGGTGGTGAGATATGCTGAAAATGGTCACGTCAGCTGGCAAACAGCAGGCAATTCATCGCAAGATTTACGGGTCACCGGTCTAAGAATAATCACGTTGCCCTCGGCGGTTCAAAGCTGCTTCAAGATTGCATCCAGATTCATCCTGTTATTTTTTATTCCTCATATCTGTCTAGGCCTGGGCAACCTGACAGTATCTTAGCCCACGTGCAGTCTCTGACTGTGCGGCACTTTGCCTGGATCAGGCTTGTGCTTTCATACCATACCATCCTTGAGGTCAAACTGTCCAACGCTAATCGCGTTCATCCAAGAAACTCACAACACACGATTGGTCAAAAGTGTTCATTACGCACACGGTGAATAATAAAACACGCGCCGATCTTATCTAGGCAAACCAGGGGAAAGTGTCTATCGCGACTATCACTTCGATCTGATTTCTTGAACGATTTTATGCCGACCGAAACGCTTTAAGTTTATAACACGCAGAGCTTATTGACCAAAATCGACGAATTGGATATCGCTCGATTGCGACTCCTGTTTATCTTGGGTAAGTCACGTAAACCTCGGTAACAAACCCCCATTTCCACTACACTCGAATTGTCTGACTCGCCCATGAAAGAACACACTTCCATCGATCTCACCGAGTCCTTTCCCATTATTATTGTGCACCTACACACGTTTACTATGTTATTGCCATATAAATACAAGCCATGTATTCGGTCAAATAACTGTGAACCTTGGACTTCCGCTCAACGTTACATCCTGGCCTCCTGACTGTTGTGTTAAGAACAACGCATCGATTGATCGAACGCAACCACTGTCGTTGCGACATCAACCGCATTTATCACAACAGTTCTCCATCTTCTTGTACTTGTGTGCGACTATCTCCTCCTGGAGGATGAGTCGGCTTCAATGAAGATTCTTGGGAATTTGGGTACGAAGCGGCGTCCCAAGCACCACTCGGCGTTTGTTCGAGTCAGATTATCTAGCCTTTGTACAACCAAGTGCGACCTGCAAGGCAGCAGGGAGTTGCCAGAAAGAGGTGGTGTGCACCAACTAACCGTCTGCCAGACACTGTTTCCTCAGGGTTTTCTCCCGAAGCCGTTCCCGTGATCGGGTATCCCGCAAGGCAGCAGAGGTTTAAAATCAGGGTTTTCCTTCCCTTAGATGAAATGCCCAAACCGGGATAACGAGCTACATCTGCCAGAAGCAAACTGGTTTTTAGGTGCCAGTCACTCGCCCTCGCCCCTTCTCCTGTTGGTAGAAGCAGTTCCGCCGGACTCGGGGAGACACTCGTGCAGGCCAGAAACTGGACTTGGTTGTCAGAGGCTAATTGAGGCGCGCGCCATATGAGAGCATTTTATAAACAGTGGGAGCTTATACCCACTGCCACCCCCGGCTATGACAAGCTTTGGAACCCCCTCTTCTTGTCTCTCTAACCGTTCTAATGCAATCATGCGGAAACTCAATTTCGCGATTGTGGTCAGTGCTTTTTGCTCTTGTGATGCGCCGGAGGGTAGTGTTCTGCCTATCATCCATAACCTCACTAACGCACTTCGCACATCCACCCTATGACAAGACAAGCGGAATCTCAACATGCACGCATCATTGAGAATACTTCACATTCTGCGGTGCGATGACATCGAGTTTTAATGTAACACGCCGCAGGGAATGCAAGGACACACCAATAAACCTGCACCGATAATAGAGACTGACTAGGAACCATTAACAAAATTAGAAAATGGAAATGTTTAATCTCGTTAAAATGCAAACGGGATAATGATGAAGATGTGATAGATTAGATGCAGTCAGCAAGTGTTTTTCATGCAATGTTTCAGTTCAGTGAAACAAGGTATATTTTTTGTTTTGTTGACGCCATTGTTAGTTTCTTTAGTTCAACCAGGGCAAATACAATGGTAAGAATGTTCTACATCATAGAAAACCAACAGAGTAGCCTTGAAACAAAAACGTGATTTACCGAGGATAATGAAAAACTTGATGCCTAAATAACATTATTGATCGTTGGATTAATTGGTTGCCACTGAATAATTTTGAGTAATGACTGAAGAGTGACAGCAAACCCACTTATTTAGCTGGTACATCTAGTCCGCCGCTATGATGGTATGAAAGCACAAGCCTGGTCCAGGCAAAGTGCCGCACAGTCATAGACTGCAAGTGGGTAACATACAGTCTGGTTGCCCAGGCGTAGACAGATATAAGGAAGAAAAAGGAACAGGAAATGGTAGTGAGTTCAGCCTGTTTTAGCATGCAGCTCACAACCTCTGGTTAATGAATTTAGCACGGTATGTATGTATGTATGTATGAAAGCACAAGCCTGATCCAGGCAAAGTGGCGCACAGTCAGAGACTGCACGTGGGCTGAGATACTGTCAGGTTGCCCAGGCCTAGACAGATATGAGCAAGAAAATAGAAATGATAGTGAGACTCCAGCGTATTTCAGCATGCAGCTCACTACCGATGACCAATCAATTTAGCACGATGTTAGCCGCACATCGCAGAAATGCTGCACATTTGCACATCCGTGCACGGTATAAACGAGAAAAGCAGGGGTGAAACATCAGTAGCTAACAGACACGTGAATCGTAATAACCAATGAAGAAAAGCATTGTGCAGATAACCTTATTCAACTTAGAACGCCGACACAACTAGAAGAATTAGGTGAAATTGGCAAAGTTTATTTCAATAGTGGATCTAAGTCCGGCCACCCTTAAAGTATCTTAGTCCATGTACAGTCTATGACTGTGCGGCACTTTGCCTGGAATAGGTATGTGATTTCATACGCAAATGCACCCGGATTAAACGTGATATGCTTTTAGGCGAATGCAAGCACTAAAATATGCACTTTGGGAACATCAAACGTATAACGGATAAGTTGCAATCGCAATGCACTGGGAGGAGCTAACCATGGTATGTTTCATGACACTTTCCTATAAAAGCGGCGCAGTTTATCAGGTGTAACACGCTAGTTGATGCCAGCAAGGATACGCAATGCGCCACATGCGCGTGACGAAACTAGTGTTGCACAATGTATATTCTTCTTGTCTCGGTCGACGGTCTATAATAGAAGCACCGACGTGAGCAACTTTGTGAGTAGTTTGATGGACGGATGAGTGGTCACAAAAATAAACAACGCAGTCTCCACAACACACCCGTCTCAAATGTTTTCATTGTACGATAAAAGAATGCTTCAGTTATATGAGATAATCCTGATGCCCAAGGGGTTCAAAAGGAATCATTCGAAAAGAAAAGTCCAACAAGAGATATGAGAACAAAAGTAAAACAGCAGTGAAGCAAGTGAGTCGCTTGTTTTCACTGGGGCCTTGAATATACTTGATGAGCGACTGAATATGAAATGTGGTTTGATGGTTGGGTGTGGTGGTATGAAAGCACAAGCCTGATCCAGGCAAAATGCCGCATAGTCAGAGACTGCACGTGGGCTAAGATACTGTCAGGTTGCCCAGGCCTAGACAGATATGAGAAATAGAGAGAGGTAAGATACAGATACTTCTAGAATGCGGATCATGGACAAATAAACGATAAACGAATGGCTTACATTTAAAAACGCGAGATTTTGCCTTAAGCAATGCGCTAGACTCAGTAACAGCCTTATCACGGACAGACAGCCATTTCGATACAAATCGTAAGATTTTGACAGTATTCCATTATCGAGCGTCTTACATAAGAACCAGCGGGACCAAATTTAATTGGGCTAAGATCCAAAAAATTATTTTAATGGTACAACGCTATTTTTTACTCAGTGAATTCAACGATGTTACGTGAACATCTGTTCGATTTGGTATCAAACGCGTCCGCTTACTTTCATATGGTTACTGATACCGTATCAGTAGGTAATACGTTCGAAAATAACGAAGCCAAATAATATACGTCGCAACCTCCAACCACATGATAGCACCTGCGACTGGTTGAATTAGTGCTGGATCGCGTCTGTCTTCGCCGTTACCGCAACTGATCAAAGAAGTGCTGTCTCCTGTTTATCCGTGTGAAACGTTGTGAAGCATGAGATCAATGTGCGCTTGCGATGAGCATCCATCGTCCACATCGACCATGCATGTATGTATGTATGTGTGCATGTCTGCATACATGCATGTCTGTATGTATGCGTATGTCTGCATCTATGTTTGTATGTATGTATGTACGTACGTACGTACGTACGTATGTATGTATGTATGTATGTATGTATGTATGTATGTATGCGTGTATGTATGAATGTATGTATGTATGTATGTATGTATGTATGTATGTATGCATGTATGAATGTATGTATGTATGCATGTATG
>JACCGJ010006885.1:0-16205 GCA_013407085.1 Atriophallophorus winterbourni | reverse complement strand
CCGAGATTTGCTCCATTTGCGATTCACTCTCCTGCAAATAACGGAAACCCAGGTGGTGAACACATTTTGGTTCGATTCGTCGACAATTCTTCAAGAGTATTGGAGTACACAGCGTACCCTACTCCCATGCTATTAACCACACCCTCTCTCATCCCCCAGAATTTCTTAGATTTTCTTATTCTGATGGATTTATGTTCCCTTTTCCATCTTCTCAACCAATCTTTCCGTAAAAAAAACATGAATTGATGCATATATAATTTTTTTCATCAATTTTTCTATGACTATTTATTACAATTCACTCCACATTTTTCATAATTACCTTCCATTTATATTCTCCATGATTTCTCATCCTTGCAATTCGTAAATTCTGACAAAATTTAAATGAAGCCTTACTGTTATTAGACATTAGGATTTCCTTCTTACTTACTGTATATTCGTTCCCATTATTGAACCGAAAAAAATGTTTGAAAATCCCGCTTACTTCGGTCATTTGCACCGTTATATTTTCTTTTGCGGTTCCAATTTTGATAAACTGATAATGTATTACATGCCTTGGATGTCCAAGAATATATATGATTATTATTATTATTAATGTTGTATGTGGATATGAATTAAATACATGTAGCCCAATGATTCATCTCTCGCTATCCCCTACAAGCTGTAACTCCTGCATGTAATATCCGATACCGCGTAACAGATGTACCTTCAATCTCGGATCTCGTTCTGACAAGCAATGAACACGACATTGATGACGTTGCTAACGAAAGCCACTGGGACTAAGTGATCACCTCATCATCCGGTTTGGCTATCTGATTGAAAGTGTAAGAAGAATTGATGCCCGTAAAACAGATGCTGCTATGAAAAACACGATTAACTTCTAACCGAAAACCAGCAACGTACATGAGTTTTGGGTATGGCTAATATCTAATCTCAAAAATTCGATCGGAATGAGCTCCATATTTGTCCTCTGGAACTCAAGAAAATACCTCGAATATCAACTGAGAAGCAGAACTTGTAAGTGGTTAAAGGTACGAAGCATTGCTTGGCGACACCAACGGCGAAACCCGTCATCAGAGACCTGGGAAACATTCTGTTAACTGCGGAACTAATTAAACAAATTTGTCATCCAAGACAAGTTGTACTTCAAATAAGTGATATCACGTATGATAGAGCTGAACCCCAAAATACTTTATCGTATGGTTAACAATCAAGCAACGGTGAAACCTGGAGTAGCGTCCGTGAACACGTCAACTGGACCAACAACAACTGCATCAGAAACAGCTGAAGCATTAGGCGCGTTTTATTCATTTGTATTCAACCCGAGAGAACATGCAATAAACATCCAAAATGAAACAATTTTAACCACGGTTACCATGAGTGAAATAAATGTCACTTCGAAACGCGTCCTTCAATGTTCATTTAATCTTAAAACCGGAAAGTCTCTTAGGGCCGACGAAATAACTCTTCTAATATTGCAGCAATGTGCGAATTTGCTATACAAACTAATCACATACCTGTTCAAAAAAACACTGACAAAAGGATTGATTCCTACAGCGTTATCATGACCGACTTTTTTGCCTTAAGTTCTGAGCTAGGCACCCGGGACATTCACTCAAACTTGCTAAGGAGCGATGTAGACTATGCTCCAGGAAAAACTTTTTCAGCCTCAGGGTGGTAAATTTCTGGAACCAACTTTCAGAAGCACTTAAATCCTACCGTTCTGGGGGTGAGCTTTTTCCTGAATTCTCCCCCCAATTTTCATGTAAGTTTAGGTAGTTCACCAATTTTAGCGTTGTTGGATAAGTAAGTAAATGCTAAAGTTCTGTTTATTTAATATACATCTATACTTCAGCTGACCTCTTACCGTACTGGTGAAGAGAAATGTATTCTTATCTTTCCAGTATCATTCATGACGAGGTGCTTCCTAAATACAACCCGGATAATCCTCTGGCATCGCGATCGTCAAGGATATCCAAATCGCAATAAAAATAAACGCTTTGGCAGAGGTGGTTTCTTCTCTGCAGCTTTGCACCGAAAGAAATTCTGTAAGCTCGATTGGCTTGTTCGCCACTTACCGTCTTGTGCAACTGAACTGAACTGAACTGAAATGTACAGATTTGAAACGCGGAATAATTTGTACTTTTTATAAAGGTGAAAATCGCTCTGATGTTTCTAATTACCTACCCGTTAGTTTGTTATCTGTAATTTCAAAATCAAAAAGATTTTAATACGCTACACAGCTGGTCGTTTAGGATCAAACTGCCGTTTGTCTTCAACAAATGCAGGATCATAAATATGGGGAATCGAGTAGAGTTATAGGTTCGCGTGTACTTCAACATTGCAGTGAAGAAAAGATTTTGGTGTCTGAAATGCTCCAGTTTAAAAACCTCACTTCAAATAACATTGCCTTTAAAAAAGCATCATGTGTCCTCAATCTACTCAAACGAGTATTTGGGACATTTCCGCCCAAGATATTTTCTAGGATCATGAATACATACTTAAGACCAGCGATGGAACATGGTGTGCAGTCATGATCTCCGTGGCTAATGAACGATATTGCGCTTATGCAGCGAATCACTCACCGCTCAACAAAACTACTTATCAGCACCCGAAACAAGCCTTATAAAGAAAGGATAGCTCAACTGAATCTCTTCGACTTTTCCTATCAACGAATCAGAGGAGAACTTATAATACTATACAAAACATTCAATCCTCCTAACCATTCCTAACATGATTTATTTACGCGAATGGATACGAGAAATTATCAGACCCATGAATATGTGCTGGTATTACCCCATTACAGTTGACATGATATTCTCCCTGAGACAACTTCAAGAAAATTGTCGGGAACAGCGTATGCCATTATACGCTGTTTTTATTGATTTAACTAAGGCATTCGACTACGTCAGCAGGGATGGTCTTTTCAAAATGCTCGATTTGATAGGCTGCCCCCCAAGATAACTAAAGCTCGTTATTTCGTTCCACTCAGGCATGAAGGGCTCGGTCCATTTTAACGGTTGCAGCTCAGAAGCCTTCGAAATTTGCCCAGGCGTCAAACGAGGGTGTGTTCTTGCTCGCTGTTCGGCATTTTATTTGCTTTGCTTCTTAAGCACGCTTTCAGGACGAGGACAGAAGACATTTACCTACGCACGCAAAGTGATGGCAAGATTTTCAACCTGTACCGGTTGATAGCACAAATCAAGGCACAGAATGTGCTAATCCGTGACCTGCTGTTTGCCGATGATGCAGCATTTATTGCTCATTCTCAAGAGAAACTCCAGTCGATAATGGACTGCATTGAGTCGGCATGCAAAGACTTTGATGTATTAATCAGCATGAGCAAGACCAAAGTCCTTGGTCAAGGGACTGTATTGCTTCCCCTCATCAATGTTGGACATTGTCAGCTTGAAACAGTACATCATTTCACATATCTTGGTTCAACCATTGCGGATAACTTCTCGCTGGACACGGAGATTGATAAGCAGATTGGCAGAGCAGCTGTCATTCTGTCGGAAATGAACTCTCGTGTTTGGGGTAACCGCAAGCTGACTGTAAAGACAAAAATGATGGTATACAGCGCGTAAGTACTAAATGCTTTACCGTACGGCAGTGAAACCTGGAATATCCTCGCAAAACACGAACGGAAGCTGAATGCTTTCCATACAGCTCTTGGCTGTTGCACGCCGCCGGCGTGTAACTGATGCAATACAACTGAGTTCTGACTTTCGTTGTTAGCGCCGCGGAAGAGATTGTTCCTCCCGAATCGGACTGTTTAGTCATTCTAAAAGCTGTGGAACATGAACATTCATGCGATTGTGATGTACATCCATGATCGACATCGATCGAAGTATGCCAATACCAACCCCATTCCCGCCTGAACTGTAGAAGGTATTTTTATTCTGTCTGTGAATGCTTTCCTTTGGAACATTTTATCTTCTACCGTTGTTCACAATACTAGCTTGCATGAATTGAAAACAAAATTCGATGAATTTTATTCAATTATTCGTTTCCAGAGCAATTATATACTTTTCAATCTAATTACTTATCTTGTTTACACACTGGATTTGATTTCCAAGAATAAAATATATTTAATTTTTTACCACCCTATGGTTGTTGTTAAGCTCGTTGCTTTTTAGACCAAAGAATTCCTTGAATTGCTTTGAATCACCATGGCCAAGACGACATTCAACCTCAAATTAAAAAAGATTTTGTCGACAATATCAGCATAACCTGTGGGTCGACTTTAAAACGCTCCCTAACTGCATGGATTAATTTCGAGTGTTTAGAAGCTGGATGAAGTGATTCTTATACAAAATAGGCAGTCAATTGTCGGTTTGTAATTAGAGAACTGTAATCTTACCAGCATCCTTTGTAAGATCCTGTAGAAACTTATAAGAGATAGAATCTCTAGCGACCTAGTTGATTGCTCGTTGTTGAACTCTGCTAAAGACCAACAAGATGAAGATTATTACTTGGAATTTTGCAAGGCCTTTGATTCGGTAAACCACAGATTGCTTGTAAACAAAGTTGGTTAAATGCGTATCGATGGTCCTCAGAAGAACATGATAAGCAATAAATACCTTCGTGTCAGGATAGACAATATGTATTCCTCGAAAGTAAAAATTGTAATTGAGTTTCACAGTTGAGTTTCAGTACTCGGACCGCTACTTTTCCTTATTTTCATCGATGATTTGGCAGCTTCGCTTAAGTGTCCCTACTACATTTTTGCGAATGATGTCAAGTTCATCATATCACTGAATAAACAGGATCTTTTTGGGGATATCGAAAAGTTCATCAAGTGGTGCGCTACATGGGGTCTACCAGTTAACTTCACTACATTTATTTCTGCCTAAAGTTGTTAAGAAGCTGGAGGTCACTGGACCACATAATATACTTGAGATAAATGAGGTGCCGAAAGTTATTGACTGAGATATAGAGTTTTAGGCGAACTTTAAATGGGCTGATCAATGTGCAGCTGCTGCACAGCGCATTTGACGTGAGCTTTTTAGCTTTCGATAAGTTTTATCCTGCATGTCCCCGGAGGTTTTCATACCATTATCCAAAACAATCGTGAGACCACATCTTCAGTATTGCTTTCAAGCATGGTCAACTTATTTGGAAAAAGATATTGCCAAGCTCAAAGGTGTTCAGTGCATAGCTACTCGTATTACTCAAGTGCGATCAGGTAGGTCGTATGAGGAACGTTTGCTGAGTCGAGATCTCTTCTTACTGAAAAGAAGGCGGCTACGTCGGGACCTGATTGAAACCTTCAAAATCATGACTGGTTTCAGTACTGTTATTCACAAGGCAAGACTTGAAAGTTGAGGAACACCACTATACCACTCTGGGGATCAGGTCAATCCGTCTAAACAAATGCTGATCCTACGCGCTTTAAAATAGCTGTTCGGATCTCAGAGACAATAGCCCTTTCGGTAGAGATTTCCAAGTTTTTATCACCCGTGAGGGCAGCGTGCTCGCATTACTCAGCTTTAGCCTTCTAGTCTTCTGCACCCTAAGGCAATGCTCACGAGTCCTCGACTCACCTACTAATCGGAAGTACCGGAGGAACTTGTTTCCATATTGACCAAAATGAATACGGCGTGTCAGGAGCAGTTTAAACATTTCCCTTCGAAGTTCTACCGGGTAAAGTTTGAGTTAGCTCCTTCTATCCTCGTACACGAGGTGGCGCATTCCATGAACCATCTTATTCCCCTTACTTTGTACTCTCTCCAAGGAGTCACATGCGCATTTAGACTGATGAAATGCAACAGGTAGCCGATATTCCAACAGAGGCAGACATACGCAGAGAAAAGTGTTCAGAACATTTGCGGGGTAATGGTCGTAAATGAACGCCGAATCGCCCAGATCATCCTGGTAGCACCGCCTATTCAGTGTCAGTGTCAGTCTTCGACTTCACGGAATCCATAACCAGAATCTCTAAGTCTTTTTTCGACCGTCACCGCTCTAATAGGCTTACTTCCCAGAAAATATTCACCAGCAGTATCATAGGGGTATGTATGAATCCGCGAGGGTGTCTTGAAAATTCCTCTTCCGGTCCAGCAAGATCGAACGAACTGAAGAAATTTGTTTTCCACCCTACACCCATGTTCCTTATCAAGTTTTTTGTGTCATAACTTTCCCGTGATATTTTTTGTTTGTTCTTTAAATTAAACATAACATTTAAACTAAATGTTAAATCGGTGAGAGTTTTTTTCCCGAACATTGTTCGTTTGTTTAACTGCACTTGGGCAGCCGCACATTTTGATTTGTCCGTTACCCGTGTTTACCGTTATTGTAAAACGGTAATTTTTGTGCTCTCAACTGAGCTGTTTGACTTCCGTTTATTGGACACGTTGGGTTTGCATTGAAACCTGTATTCGATTACCGTTGAGGTTTGTTATATTTTGCTTTTTTAATCGTTTTTGTCAATATAGTACAGCGTAAATTGACGTATTTTTCTGCTTTGGGATCGATTCGTAAACGCTCGTCATTCCAGGTATAAGAATCTCGTGGCTTGTAGCAGGCAACTAGTTTCCGTTACAGAAACTATTCCCCAGTGACGATTTGGTCGCTACAGGGTATAAGAGCATGACGACTGTCTTGTCCTTATTTATAGGCAGTGCCCAGCGAGGTTCATCAACTGCTTGTCGCAGTTGCTTGTGGCCATCGCAGGAACTGACAGAGGCCTACAGATTCATATAATCCACGAATAAAAGACAATTTATGGCTACCGTGTCCGGAATATCATTCACGAAAATTTTTAATAACAATGGGCCAATGACAGATCCTTGCGGCTCTCCGGAGCTTGCTATCATCTCTCATAACAAAACTCCATTCACCTCTACACGGTTTGACGCCCTGAGATGAATGCCCCGAAACAATTAAGAAAACACTCTTGAATACACAGACCCCCCAGCTTGACGAGCAATCTGCGGTAGGTACGCGGTTGAACGACTCACTGAAGTCGATAAAAATGACATGGTCTTGACCAACCTTCAACCCTTGACCTTGTCTTAACGCCTGTGGCAACCGCTGTAGAGGATATACAATACCTGGCACCACTGGGAAAGAGTGATCATGCGGTGCTTTTGTTTGATTATGTATGTAGTGCGGAACGATCGAGCGAACAGACGAAAGTAATGAGGAAAATACAATTTGAATCCTTAAATATCAGTCTCAAGGGTGCACGCACTCATGAGTTTGATTCAATGGATTCTGGTTCATATTACAATTCGTTTCTAAATTATCTGAATTTGAAGATTAACGAAAACTCGACTTTTGTACCACACAAATGCAGCTACAACAACCAGTTTGTTATTCGGAGTAGAACTAAGAATTGGTTAGCTGTTAAGCGAGAGTCTTGGGTAACTTATAAGACGTTTGGCACGGAAGCAACTTGGAAGCAATTCTGTAAGATACGGAATAAAGTCACGACTTTTGTAAGAGAAAATCGCATGCAATTCCAATGGAACTTGCTTGAGAGAATGGAAAAGAATCCCAAGCTTCTCTACAAGATAGTCAATGAACGATCAAAGATCAAACCAGGTGTTTTCTCTGTACTAACATCTGATGGACTGACCCACACTGCCCAAGATACCGCAGATGCTTTAGCAACGTTTTACTCATTTGTCTTCAATCCCAAGCGTTTTATCCCATATCAAGTTTCACCAAATTCGCCACATTTCGAATTACTGAGTGAAATGACTATCAACGAATACATGATTTGGCGGGAACTTTGTCAACTACACGAAAAGAAGTCCCCTGGCGCTGACAAAATTAACCTCGCCATACTTCGCAGGTGTCGCGTTGCTTTGACTGCTCCTCTCACTCGCATATTCAATCTCAGCTTAAATGAAGGAAAAATACTACGGCAATGGGAAGCCGGGATGATAACTCCTATTTATATAGGCGGTAGCCGTTCAGACACAGCAAACTATAGACCGGTAACGTTACTTCCGGTGATCTCTAAATTAATGGAACGCATTGTGACTGCGCGCATAAGAGAACATTTTGGAAACCAAAACATTTTGACTGCAGCACAACACGGTTTTCGAAGAGATCGTTGCTTTTTATCTAACCTTCTTACAACGTTCGAGGATTGGATCAAGGCTATAGATGAAGGTGAGGCTGTACATGCTTGCTACATCGATATTTCCAAAGCTTTCGATAGAGTCAACCATGACATCTAAATTAAAAAGCTCGAATCTTATGGAATAACGGGAATATTGCTAAATTGAATAAGGGAGTATCTTACTGATAGACACGTCCAAGTTCGCGTTGGCAGCACCTTATCTAGAAAAATAGACGTCACGAGTGGAGTTCCGCAAGGCTCGGTGCTTGGACCTCTTCTATTCCTGGTGTATATGAACGATATAGTAGAGAATATTGGATGCAACTTGATACTATTTGCTGATGATATTAAAATTTGGAAACGTGTCAGGTCTGTTAATGACTCTATGGCATTACAACGGGATCTAAGCATTTTATTTCGTTGGTCCCAGTTAAATGAGTTACCATTCAACCCTGCGAAATGTAAAATGCTGCAGCTTGGGAAATCTTTGCAACACACGTATCAGCTTGGCACGCAAGATCTCGTCTGAACCACAGCAGAAAAAGATCAGGGTATCTGGGTTTCGTTTAACCTTATGCCTGGACAGCATTGCCGGATGGTGTACAATAAAGCTTGCCGTATCTTGAGTCTTCTCAAAAGAATATTCCGGATTTTTAAGCCCGAAACCCTACCCCGTGTAATTAACACATATATACGTCCTGTTATGGAATATTCCATTCAAGCCTGGGCAACCTGGCTGAGGATGGATATCGAAATACTCGACAGGATTTATCATCGTGCTACAAAGTTGGTCTCCCGGGACAGAAATTTGCCTTTCACAGAGCGAATGTTAAAATTGAACCTACACGATTTTACCCACCGGCGGATACGTAGTGACCTTTTGTTGACCTTCAAAATCCTGCATTCTGTAAACCATCCCATTAGACACTTGCTAAAGCACAATGACCATACTCGAACACGAACACATTCAAAGGCTTTAAGCATTCTCGATTGGATATACGTCGTAATTTTTTCACGGTAAGAATTTGTTTCAGTTGGAACTATTTGCCTGAAGAAATCACACGATCAGAATCTTTTGAGGTTTTCGCTTGCAACCTCGATGAGTTTATGACGAACCATGCTGTATGCGAGCGTCCCTATTGATTTTCCAGATATTTTATATATTTTATATTTTTTTATATGTTCCATATACCTTGTCATCCTATGGTTATTGTTAAGCTTAATGCTTTTTCCACCATACAATTTTCTGAGATTCTGAGTTCTGAGTTTCTGACATCGACCGCTTGACCAGAATCAGACAAAACACAACACATTTCTCACGCCAGGAGCAGATTACTTACGCATGAGCGATTTTTGGTGAATCCATGTTGTCGTGGACACCAACGCCCACATCCCAAAAGAAAGTGCTCTATTTTCCTCTTGATCAAATTCTCTAAACATTTTCCGATCAAGAAGTCAGTGTGACCGGCCTGTAATTAGCGGGACATCTAGGGTCCCCTCTCTTAAACGTAGGTTTAAAATAACTGTTTCCATTCTTGCGACAAGACCCCTAACGTTACAGATTTTTTTAACAACCTGATCAGTAGATCGCACAACACCTCCGATAGTGCTCATAAAACCAATGGATGAAGATCGTCTGGTGCGGATTGTGTTTCTAACTGTTCCAACAAGAGTCTAACCGTCTCTACGTCTACATCAAGATCAGACAGGACCCCACTTTTCTTAGAGACAGAAATAAGATCACTCTCTTCGGGACAGTACACGTAGGCCCATTACTTAACCATGGCTTCAGTTTTCAAACCATCCTCAGTAATATCTACCCCATTAGCATCTATCAAATTAGGGATATATGGCGATGCCTTTGTGCGGCGACGAATTTATGCGAATAGCCGTTCTGGTGCACAAGTAGACTCTCAATTAATCGCTGCTCGTACAACATAAGTTTTCTGCGTTTCAATACCGAGCAGAGGTTTCCATCTTGCCGATAATTGTCATAGTCAGTGGCGTTTTTCCGGCTTACGATTATCGACAAGCGCTTTTGAGGTTGCCACAAAAGTTTCCGAAGCTCCTTGTCAAACCAAGGGGGACCTTTCGCCGTACGGCGAAGAGTAAACAACAGAACAGCATACCGTCACACCATTATCTACTTTTCCGAAAAGTAGGTCAAAAGCAGAGTTTAAGAAATCGCGTTCTTATTTAGCCCTGTCTATCGACAAGCAGCTGTTTTCTTCGGCGGATGTGAAGAATTATGCTGGAATTTCTACTCTCTTTCATTCTTTCTCACTTTGTTTTTGATTGCCTTGTCAAGCTGTGGTAGTTCCTGGACCACTTTGGGCTTCTGAGCGTTCGTTTACCCGGCAAAACTAACTCCATCTTTTGAAACGAAAAAAGCAACTTTCACAAAATTGCGTATATATTCGGATTGCACGCGAACTTGTTCTACACAAGATGTGTGGTGTGTATTCTCTTTTGAGTGTGAGTAACCATCTACAACCATCTACAATCAATACATTTAGAGGTCTTAGCAGAAGCCGTGCCAAATTGAATCTGAGTACCCGCGAGCTTAAAACCAGTCGGTAAAAGGAATATCTTACATATCGTGCGAATGATGTCGCAAGAATTTGTAGTGCATAGTGAGGAATGGATTCTGAGGCTGTGTTCGCAAGTTTTGCTCATCGGTGGAACCAATTCGAGAAATAATCGCAGGTTTGAGCTTATCGTACGGATCTGTGGCAGGTTGATCATAAATTAAATCGGAAACTTCTCTAGCGATGGAGGTTGGCATCATTCCGACAACGGGGTTGTAGCGTGTGCGTTGTGTTCGAACACGGTATGACTCGAATAGGCCTTCGATTTGTGCAAAGCATAGGCGTGATTCTGTCGCGTCGAAGACGGGTAATGTGAATTGATTGATAAAATAATCTTTCTTCTTGTCTTCGTTATTTGTGATATGGTTCATGGCGCGAATTGAATTGAATGCGTGTTAGGACTCACCAATTTGTAGTGGATAGTGAGGAATGGATTCTGAGGCTGCGTGTATTACAGTTATATCCATATACAATTTTGACTCCTAGAAAACCACAAAAGAACGAAAACCATGCGGAGACAAAGAGTGTATTGTAATTAATGTGAGGTTAACAACAAGAAAATTCGAATTACAGAATTAATAATTACTATTGATTAAATAATTGAACCGTCACCACAGATTTCTCTCCTAGAGCGTCGAACAAGAAAAAGACGTTCGAAAAAACATTAGGTTATAAAATCATCAAACTTTTGGAGAAAATGTACCATGCGACCTGAATGAGTTCGTCTCTCGGGTGGTTTGAGATACGAACGGGATAGGGGTTTATCAGGGGTAAGGCCGGTTTCTGGTGGATCAGATAAAGGTACGTGTTGGTCAGTAGAAGACGTCTGTGGAGTAATGTTTCGGGTGTTTGTTTTTGCTTCCGATGCTGGTTCGACGTAAGCGACTTTCAGACGATCGATACTGACGGTTTTTCTTGATCCATTTCGGTCAATTACGAAATACTTGGGATGCCTGCTGAGCACCTTGTACGGACCAGTATACGGTGGTTCAAGTGGTCGGCGTAGATGATCGGCGCGCACAAACACAAAGTCGCAGGTAGACAAGTCGGCTGGAATTCAGAACGGTTGTGCGTGTTGGCGAGTTGGGATAGCTCGTAATGATTTCATGAAGCTGCGAAGGCGACTGACATATGGTGGAGCTGTAAAATCAGTTGGTGAATCGGAAGATGTCAAAAATTCGCCTGGTAAGTTAAGTGTACTCCCGTACACCATCTCAGCAGCTGAGCAACCCAGGTCTTCTTTCATGGTTGTACGGATACCTAGAAGCACCAAGGGCAATAACTCGGACCAATGTTCTGAATTCCTGTGACTCGTGATTGCGGCTTTGAGTTGCCGGTGAAATCTTTCGACTAAGCTATTTGAAGAAGGATGATAGGCTGTAGTCTGTATGTGCTTTGTACCTAGTGTTCTATTCAATTCCCGAAAAAGCGTTGACTGAAATTGGGAACCTCTGATTGGAACCCTCTGATTATAGTGTTCTCTACAACAAAGTTGCTGATCCATTGTTGAACGAAAGCTTTCGCAACCGTTTCTGCACTGATATCCTGTATGGCTACAGCCGATGGCCATCGGGTAAAACGGTCGACTCAGGTCAATATATAGGAGCAACCGTTAGAGACCGCTAATAGACCAACGAGATCCAAGTGAACGTGCTAAAAGCGCTCGGCAACAGGTGGAAATACACCAGGGGAACTGATGGTGTGACGTTGGACTTTGCTATGTTGACATCGGAGGCAACTCTTGGTCAAAAGTTAAATGTCTTTATGCATGTCGGACTAAAGATAACGAGATCTAATCAGCTTTCGAGTAGCTTTTATTCCATGATGTGATAAACCATGTAAATGCTCGAATACGGTACGTCTCAAATCCGATGGGACAATTAGACGGGCTTCACCAGTAGACATGTCACAAACCAGATAAGAATTAGAATTAGGTATCGGAATACGGCGGATTTTACCCGATTGTGAAGTAATATATGTTATGTTTATTACAGGGTCATTTTGCTGCGAACGTGCTAATTGCTTAAAGTCGATTCCAGGCAGGTCGATAGCACTTAACTGAATCCGAGAGAAAGTATCCGCAACTGTTTGACGAGCCGGAAAGATATCGAATGTCACTCGTAAATTGCGAGATATAATCCAAGTGACGTATTTCTCGATGCGAATATCGATCCGATGGCGCGGAAAGAGCAAACGTTTGAGCATGTGATCGGTCCATACTGTGAAATCACGACCTTCAAGCAAATGTCTGAAATAACGTATCGCATAATAGATAGCCATTACCTCACGGCCGAACGTACTGTATCGAGTTTGAGCTAATTGAAGACGATGAGGAAAGAAAGCGAGTGGCTCGGTGATATTGTCTATTTCTCGTTGAAGGACTGCGCCGACTGCTTCTTGTGATGCGTCTGTAGCTAAAGACAACCGAGCATTGGGGTTCGTTGATAGGTAAGTCAGTGGAGTGACTTCGTTTAGAGCAGATTTGAGTTGCTCCAATGATTTGATGGCGTCGTCATTCATTTTAAAATCTCGTTTTTTTTCACGTAACAAGTCAGTCAATGGTTGTGAAATCATAGCACATTGTGGAATAAAGCGTCTATGATAGTTGACCAAACCCAAGAAACGTTGGACTTGACGGATAGAGTTAGGACATGGATAATGTTGGATAGCTGATTGTTTTTGAAGTAACGGTTTTATACCGGAACTATCAATTCGGTGTCCAAAAATTTCGAGAGAACTCACACCAAACAGACATTTATCGGGATTAACCACAATGCCGCAGTGGGATAGACGTTGAAATACTTCACGAAGGTGTTCAAGATGTTCAGTGGGATTTGTACTTGCGACTAGGACATCATCAATGTACACGTAGACGAAAGTAGACCGAGGAAAACTTGGTCCATGAATCTCTGGAAGGTCTGTGCAGCATTGCGTAGACCGAATGGCATCCTGAGAAATTGGAACAGACCAAATGAAGTGGTGATGGCAGTTTTGGGAAAATCTTTGTCAGCTACGGGAATCTGATGGTATGCCCGCAATAAATCCAACTTCGAGAACACCGATTTTCCGTGAAAAGATAGTGCAAAGTCATGTATGTGCGGAATCGGATATCGATCTAAGATCGTTACGCGATTCAAAGCACGATAATCGCCACATGGACGCCAGGCGTCCGGTTTGTTCTTTTCGACCATGTGAAGAGGAGTGGCCCAAGGTGAATTCGATGGACGGATTATTCCGAGTTCCATCATATGCTCGAATTCTCGTTTGGCAGCTTTGAGTTTGTTAAGCGCCAGTCTGCATGGCCTACTGAAAACCGGGGGTCCACGGGTTGAAATATGGTGTTTGATGTCATGCTTTACAGGATGGTCGTGTGCACAGGGTTTGAAGATATCCAACAATTCCCTGATAAGTGGAACGTAATTCGTAGCAGTATCTGGAATCAGGACTCGAATAGTTTTAATGGGAGAATTGCACAAAGAGCCGATGACGTTAATCTTTGTGACATTGTCAATGAGTTTTCGTGTACTCATGTTGACTGAAAGATTAAAGTGTGAAAGAAAATTGGCTCCCAGGATAGGGGTTTTTACATCGGCAACAGTGAAAATCCATCCAAAGTTTCGTCGAAGACCGAGGTCGATGGAGAGTGATCGTTGGCCGTATGTGGTTATTCGAGTACCGTTCGCCGCTTGTATAGTCAATGAAGAGTGGCTTTTGCGTTCTGAGTTTGTGGGTGGGATGACGCTCAGTTCGGCTCCCATGTCGATTAGAAAACGCATCTTTGTTGAACCATCAGTGACGTAGAATAAGCGGCTGGTGTTATTGCCAGATAGAGCTGCCGGTTCTACTGTCTGGCTTCGCGATTTCCCTGATTGTGGTGTTGTGATTTGAAGCTGCATGGGGACGTGCAATGCATGGCTTTTGCTCCGAAACGGCGATGATAACAGCATAGCTCAGATGTTCGTGTTGGGCTGTGTGGCTTAGTGTTCGAAATGTGTTTCCTTCCACGGCGAGAACGGCTTCGACTTCTGTTTAAGTGCTGTATTTGTAAAGTCATTTCGGTTATCTGGGATTTCAAATCAGATATATCCTTGTTCTAATCTGCGATGGAAGTACAAGGGGTGGGCGGGCTGACTGTGTAGACCGATGAGTTACGAGAGATGTCAAAGAATTCATCTGCAACTTGAGCGAGCTTGTCTAGGTTAATTTCGTTTACCATGCTAACCAGAACTTTTCGCAAATCGTTCGGCAAACTATGGAAACGGATATGTCGTATAACTCGTTCGTCAACCTTCTGTGTGCCATGTATCCTTAACAAATAGCGTAAGTGTTGCGGAGTTGTTCGATCTCCTAGCTCAGAGCTGGATAAGAGTTTTCGCAAGTTTTGCACATCGGTGGAACCAATACAAGAAATAATAGCAGATTTGAGCTTATAGTACGGATCTGTGGCAGGTTGATCATAAATTAAATCGGAAACTTCTCTAGCGATGGAGGTTGGCATCATTCCGACAACGGGGTTGTAGCGTGTGCGTTGTGTTCGAACACGGTATGACTCGAATAGGCCTTCGATTTGTGCAAAGCATAGGCGTGGTTCTGTCGCGTCGAAGACGGGTAATGTGAATTGATTGATAAAATAATATTTCTACTTGTCTTCGTTATTTGTAATATGGTTCATGGCGCGAATTGAATTGAATGCGTGTTAGGACTCACCAATTTGTAGTGGATAGTGAGGAATGGATTCTAAGGCTGGGTATATTACAGTTATATCCACATACAATTTTGACTCCCAGACAATCACAGAAGAACAAAAACCGTGCGTAGACAAAGAGTGTATTGTAATTAATGTGAGGTTGACAACAAGAAAATTTGAATTACAGAATTTTTGATTACTATTGATTAAATATTTGAACCGTCACCACAAATTTTTCTGAGGCCAACGATACATCTCCAGCTTCATTCCACCACATCGAACATGCATCCACATTAGACATATTTTATATTGAACAGCTTTAGCGTTATTGGCGACCTGTTTTGAACAAACCATGCAAGAATCCCCAGAGTAAGCCTCGGAGCCCCCATTCTCTTGAGACTTCCTTGCAATCGATGCTGCATGATATCGTTTTGCAGATTGACGAGTCGTAACCATGTTTAAATCCGTTAAAAATAGAATAAAAGTTCTTGTGATAATCTTGAAATAGCTTGGATATATACAACAATATCAAAATATCGTAAGGAGCAAAACGTTAACGTTGACCTTGAAATTCAAATACAATTGCTGAACGAATACGAAATTATACGTTCGTTCACTTTAATTAGCTGCACTCATGTCGATTTTTACCTGCAGGCCTTGCACTAATAAAATTATTTTTAGTGATATCTTTTAATATTCCGTGCGTTGGAGAAGTGAATGTATTCATAAATATGTTCGAATTTGTTGTATCTCCCTTTTCTTTTGAGCTCATTCATCGTTGAATAGTTTCTTACGGTCTAAGAAGCTAAGAGCTTGTACAAACGGGGCTAGATATAGGCTGTGTGGTCGAAAAATCAAA
>JACCGJ010006883.1:0-12482 GCA_013407085.1 Atriophallophorus winterbourni | reverse complement strand
TCTAGTATAAACCTTAGTGTAATATGTAATCACGTGACCGAGTAACGGGAAACTCTGTCCGAACCTAAGCGAAAACATGACTTGGTTCAGTGGTATAAACTCTGTAGTCATGTGTGACTGTCTGCAGTTGCTCCCTCATTATTATTTCGACTGAACCGCGACCTGAATTCTCCTCAGAAGGCTGATCCTCGCCTTTTAAAAATAACGCTGCAATCTGCGGATAACGTGGAAAAACTACTGTTAAATGCTTATTCTTCTTAAAGGTGTTACAGAGTCTTACATTCGTATCCAGCAGACCTACCTTGGTGGAAGCGAAAGTCGTCGCAGGAAATCTTCGTGACGATTGCAGGATTGATGTGGTCTACGGTCCATTTTATCTTCGGAATCCAACACGGAAGATTGATCAAGGCTTCCAGCGATTGGATCGCACAAACAGCAAGCAACAATATTATAATGGGCGATTTTACTGCTACTCATTTACTCAAGGGACGTTCACTCCCACGAAACGACAAATACCGATTTTAAGATAGGTACTAGGATAAATGGAGAAATAGAGTGAAAACGAGATAGTTCAATACAAATTCGGTTTTATTAGTCAGCAGTAGTGAGTTGAACAACAACAGAAGGAAATCGTTCCAAGTAAAACCGACACGGGCAGAAGTAAAAATCCTCTACCGTTCCGGCGGAAATGGTATCGCCCAGCACATATATTCATGGGTCCGACAATTTCTCGTATCCCTTCCCGTGAAAAAATCCTCTAAGTGATGGTTTGGGGTATGGAATATTTTGTAAAGTAGGATATGGTCTCCACTGATTCGTCGATAGGGAAAGTCGAAAAGATTCAGGTTAGCTATCCTATCTTTATAAGGCTTGTTTCGAATGCTGAGAACTAGTTTTGTTGACCGGTGATAGATTAGCCGCAAAAGTTCAACATCCTTCTTCAGCCACGGATACCATAACAGCACACCGCGAGCAACATATTTTTTATTCTGTTGTAACTCACAGTAACGCGTATGGCACCCGAATGAAAACGGTCATTCAGTTTAGATGACCTTGAACGGAGAGAACGAGGCACCGAGTCCGATGTCAGTCTCCTCATAAAAATTAAGCTTGCGGCTTGCCCAAGTAGATCGAGCTGTTAACCGTAAGGAACATTGAGGATAATTTGATTTAAAACGTCATTAGTGCATAATCCAAGCAATTTTCATCAGATTCAAACGTAATCGTTTCATTTTTAAGAGCTTTTTGTTGTGTTCAGCACTTCAGAATCTACACACATCATCCGAAGAAACAGCACACAAAAATCCGTGCGTGAACTTTCAACTGAGCTAGTCCGAGTCTCCGCGGTCGACAGTCGTCTTCATTTTCCTAACTTTTGTGTGTCCGGCTTTGTTTCAGAAGAATCGTTATGGATGAAAGGTTCCTCTTCCCCATAGTCCGTTCATAGATCACATATTTTATTAATTTGATAGCGATTCGGACTTTATTCTTACAACATTGATTAATCGTCATCTGGTGTCTAGACACTCGAAATGGAAATCAACTAGGAACGGGTACATCCAGAGACAAAGGAGGTTTATACACAGTTCAGACAAAGTTGGAAAAAATGCAAAAAGCTGTCCTCTTTATTTTTTTGCACTGGAGAGCAATCGTTTGTGACATAATCTATAACGACAGGAAATCATGTGCATCTTTGTGTATGTTTCAAAACTATGTTGTTCACGAAAATGTGTCGTGCTGAGATGTTTTCTGGAGTATTCACGCTGGTAACATGAAAATTCTGCTTCGAGAATTGGACTGTTATGGTTGTGTTGTGCACTTGATCGGAATACATATCACTGTTTGGCGTCCTAGCGATAAAATGTGGCGGTTCTGGACAAGGCAGAGTAATTGTACAAAATGCTTATTCGCATACGTTTCCATCCCATTTCGCGAACGGTTTGGTGTTGTTAGCACATATCAGGTAGCGGCACTACAAACAGGAGCCCGGTTCCTCGAAACAGTGGAGATGTGGTAAACAAAGTTCAAACTTATATGCCACTGTTGGATAAGGTTGGCACGACCAGCCTGTTGAAGCACAAGTGCCCACACATAGGCAGATGGGTTGAACCCACGACTTTCGTTCGTTCATAGTTGTTCTCCGATTCCGTATAGTTTATTGCGACCAAAGTAGATTACATCATCAGCGAAACTTCCCCCAAAGAAAATTGGCGATCTTTTGATATTATCTGCTGCGTGTGACCTCTGACCTCTACTGTGATTGGCTGGGATTCTTGGGTGTCCTCGTTTCCGCGAGCCACTAGCTGCTTTCTAAACATAATCCTTCATGCTGGAGATTTGTCTTCCGATTAAAAGAGGTGTTTAGCCGAATGGTTGATACTGGTTGCACCCTCTCACATTTGCAGCACATTTAGAATTCAAATTTATGTTGAACATTGTCTTGTGGCTTATTAATCACAGTTACGCGTCCTGATATCAATATCATTTCCAGTTTTTTTCCACTTGACCGAATATGATCACTGAAAATTGAGTTGCGGTCGCAGTATAATTAAAAGATGTCATTGAGTGGAAAAAATTGACAACCCTGTCGGACTGCGTAGTGATGGAAAATTTCAAAGGAAATTCATTGTAGGCCGTAGCACTGAAATGTGCGCGTGGAATATATTCACTTAGTCGAACGTTCTAGTAAAGATACTTCGCAATAACTGTTAGTGCAAGTAAAGTGATGGTTTTCATTGTGTTAAACACTTGTGGTTGTCACAGTCTAACCAACTGTACACTCAACCGTAAAAATCGATTTTCGATATCGCAAGTATAAGAGACCGAGCAATACATGCTTGTGCAAAAGAAATATGGTTCACATGTTGATGTATAAGGCAAAAAGGCATGGTCCACAAGGCTATGGGATATACCGGTCTACGTGACGAATATCCAGAAAACATTCACTGAATCCCAGACATGTTCACTCTACTACTAAGACGACGATAGCGCAGCCAACGTTGGCTGGGGCACGTGTACACAACGGGAAATGGTCGCAATCGGTTAGAGCAGTTTTTTGGGCAACATTTCACTTCTGACACAGAAACTTCGTCAGACCAATGGTGATAGTCAGGACAGGGAACATGATTAAGTAGTAGTCAACCCTCCACCACTGATTTGACCTTGCCGCTAAACAGCCTACGCTGTGTCACGCATTATGAATACACGATCGGTCCCAATCATACTCCAATCGATTGCGGAAAATGATCGTATTCCGAAAGATCTACTTTTTGGTGAATTGCAATCGGGAGTCAAACGTTTGGACAGGCACTTGCGCTAGAAAGACATTTTAAAAAGAGCAATGAAAGCTCTTAATATTGTCATATGAGTGGGGTAGAACTAGTTTTTGACCGCCTAATTCAAAGCATTGTGTAAAGCGTCATCTGCAACCTGGGGAAGTACAGACACTGCTCTTGGCTACCTTCGACCGTATACTGTCTGTTCCCGTCCGGGTTGGGGGAAATTGTTTCTCCTGAATCGAACTTTTAGTAATTCTAAAAGCTGTGGAGCATAAAAAGTCATGCACAGATGATGTACATCCATGGTCAATGTCGACCGAAGAAGGACAACATACATGCTTTCAGAGAACGGCATCCAACACACAATCTATCGCAATATGCAATGATGCCGTCACGACGTTACAACCATAAGTTTCACTTCATAGATACAGTATGAGGCTTTTGTGATGTTTGTACGTTCGAGTAGACACTGTAAGCACAACATATGAGATAGCAAAACCAAGGATGAGTGATGACCGAAGATCAATATTTCGAGGATACTTACGTAGCCGTGAAACAAACTTTACCATTAAGTCAAATTGCAAAAAGAAGCCACCTACGTCTTATTTATTCCCGTCTGTTTCAATACTCTTTAGGGAAGCTTACACAATTCTGGTGATCTCCGCTGAGCTTCTAAACCGCAATAACATGGTCATAAAAACGCGATTTGCTGACTATGTAACCGAAACACATTGAAGTAAACCAGAGATAGGTTCCAAAGGTTGTCATAGCCGGGGGTGGCAGTGGGGATAAGCTTCCACTGTTTATAAAATGCCCCCATATGGCACGCGTCTCAAACAGCCTCTGACAAGCAAGTCCAGCTTCTGGCCTGCACGAGTGGCTTCCCGAGCCCGGCGGAACTGCTTCTACCAACAGGAGAAGGGGCGAAGGCGAGTGACTGGCTCCTGAAAACCAGTTTGCTTCGGGCAGATGGAGCTCGTTAGCCTGGGAGGGCATTTCATCTAAGGGAAGGCAAACCGTGATTTTAGACCTCCGCTGCCTTGCGGGATACCTGATTGCGGGAAAGGCTTCGGGAGAAAACCCTGAGGAAAAACCTGGAACAGAGTCTGGTAGACCACCTCTTTCTGGCAAATCCCTGCTGCCTTGCAGGTCGCACTTGGTTGTGCAAAGGCTAGAGAAGCTGACTCGTGCTTTGTACCCAAATCCTCAAGAACCTTCATGGAAGCCGACTCATCCTCCAGGAGGAGATAGTCGCACAAAATTAAAAAAACAGAGATACGCGACCCCGAATCAATGCGCAAACTCGCAATAAAACCAAATGGAAAAATGCTGAGCAGATTATACAAATACGCATTAGTGGTCATTAAACACAAAAACCCACTTTAAGCGCAACTTGTGATCAAAACACTGAGCAATTATAATTTTGTTATATAATCAATCACCACTTCGGTGTATTCAAATTTTACAAAGTGCGGCATAGTTAACGTTATTCGTGACGAGATAAAATACAAGAAGCCTGGCAGACGCATGAAAAATGAAGAACTCGGGGCTCTCACCAAGAGCGAAAATGATCAAATTTAACCAAGCGAACGCTTCATCTTGTTCTTCGGCAAAATTGTCTGACCGTTCCAGGATATGTACAACAATTACGAGGACTGTTAAATGGAGACAAGTGTGGAAAAACAAAGAGCGCTCGCGCGGAGGAAACAGGGCGAATTGGTGGGTGGGGGGGGGCGAGGATTTACAACAGGCGCTCTGCTGGCGTATAATTCCTGGACACGGTATTATTGGGCACGTAATGCCCCGAATCTTGAGAGGAATCTTTACAGAGTACTTCGGATGCTTTGGGGCCATCCAGTTCGACAATTCCAACCATTTCCGATGCTCGAGAACACGCTAAATTGGACATGTTACGTGAGGTGACTTGACGCCAGTCGCCTCGGTTCGACAGCATCGGGTAGAGTGGTGCGAGAAAGGACTGGAATCCGCCGGGGTTCGAAGATGTTTGTTGCGATGAATTAGCACTGCCATTGACCATGCCTGAATCAGCGACACTGCCGTTGGGATCGTAGAATCCCGATGGCGGGGTGATGTTGACCACATCACCGTCTAAACCCCGAATGGGGTATGTGCGTGATGGTTGTAAAGAATCTGGAAGTATAAGGCAGTAATCTTGCGGGTATGTATGCTTATAATTATAAAAAATGATAACAGTGGAGAAACGTTTGTGTAATTGCTCGACAGACTGGACTGTCGAGGGCTGACGAGGAATATACGAGCCATGATATTTAATGAGTGACAAGAAATGGGATAGCGATTGGAACATGTTCTTGCTTGAACGATTCTATTTTGGTCATTGACACCAGAGTGGTGTAAGATCTGAGGTAGTTCAATTAATGGTGGATAGATGGTTTTTGTGTGACCTGCAAGTTGGACGCTAGTAGACACTCAATATGAAGTTTATGTGAGTCCATATCGCGGTGTCCATGTAGTCAGAAGAAAGGAGAAAATGACTTCATTCATGTACACGAATTTCCAACAATTAAATTAATTCCTCCAGAAAGTAAAAGTTAAAGCGAAATGTATGAAACACACAAGCCTGCTCTAGGCAACGTGCCTCACAATAAATACTGTACGTGGGTCAAAATTCTGTCAGTTTACCCAGGTCTAGACAGACATGCGAATGAAATTAGAAAATGAAGTTAGAAAATTGACGAGGAGAACCCAACATCAGTAATCAAATTGTCAGGCGCATCCTCAACTCTGAAACAGCCATCGATTGATTGTCCATGTATTGTGTCAGGTAAGGAACAAAAGAGTTTCTGAATTTATTAGTTCAGAATCGAGAATAAAATATTGGCTTCAGGTGGAGGAAAAATATTTGCAGAAGTGTTTTTAATCAATCTGTGCATTAACGGAATTGACGATCGACAACAGTGTCTGGAATTAAATCCGTGGAAGCGCAGCTCAATCTTGAGATAAGCTTAATATTTCTCCTGATCAGCGGAAAATCATTGTCAGGATGCCGAAAAATTTACGGGTTGTGGAGCGATGCAAGAAAAAACAAAAAGTTGAATTACATTGGGTGGGATGGAGAGAGAACGGAGGCGAAGATCATAGAATGCCAACCGGCGAACTTTCAAGAATTGTGATTGGTCCATCTAAGGCTGTCGGCTATTGTAATGCCCAGATACTTGAAGCTAATACACCTTTCAAACACCGAGCCATTAAATTAAACACGAGGAAACTTTCTGATGCAGAGCTAAACATCGCTGTCCAGTCATGTTCGAAAATACCATTTCATTGCATTTTGGGGGATTTGAAGATAAACAAAGTCTGGATGACCATTGACCAATGCTTGTAATCATGGATTCTAAAGAATGTTGGTCGACTCGACTATTGTGGTTCAATGCAACGGCGACGTCGTACGAGTTACAAGGAAGATCAGAAATATAAATAGAAAAGAAAAATGGAGGCACTATTTGACCCTGCAGGACACCACGCGTAATCGGGATGTTTTGCCATTCACGACCGTATATTGAAGACGTCCTTGGAAGTAGGATGCAATCCTATGAATAATGTTTGATAAAAACACCACATTCAGACACTATTCGGAGTAAGGAACTTCGTACAACACTGTTAAACGCATTGGTATATTCCAGAAAACAAAGTTGCGCAGCTTTCGATTTACTATCAAGAGAACGTGAAATATGATCGTAAGCAAAGTGACAGTATCAACTGTTGAACTCTTCTCATGTACCTGACAACTGGAAGCCATTGGTCGTCACACAATGCTTTCAAGTACTTTAAGCAACAGCGACATGCACGCGATCGGATGGTATTTACCAGGATCTATCTTAGGAATCGGGAATATACAGACAGATTTCCAACAGTCAGGCATAATAGCTCTTTCCATGCAACGATTGAAAATGCGAGTGAGTGACATTAAAAAGGTTGACCTCAGGGTTCATTGGGAAGAAATTGACCAATGAACTCGGGGGTGGCATCGCTAACGTTGCATCGAATGTTCTCGAAGCATTAGAATAGGAAACGCGACTTAGCCACGATCGAGCTGACGCAATTATCAACTCCTCTTCATTTGCAATATCACATATTATGCAGCCTGTTACATGTGTACCTCTGCAGCGCTTCTCGATTGCGCGGGTTACACCGTGCCAAATCGGTTTACCAACGGTACGGAGCTGCATCCAGAAACAGGCCTAAGCCCAACTGTCATTTTCTCTTATACCAGTCTAGTTCTGGACAACTCGGCGCAGTTTCTATCTGTGCGGCACTTTGCCAGGTTCAAGGGTTGTGATTTCATACATGGCACACCATATTATATAATATGAAAATAAGTATGAACTTCTGCCTGGCATACATTTTACATGGCCTAGTATTACTCGCTCAATGTTGAACCAGTTTGCAGCTGAACGAATCGAGGATACTTCACGTGAAAGAGCCATCCTTTCCAAATCGGTGGATAATTTAAACTATTCGTCGCATGAATCTTCAACAAACTTTCTGTTTGCGCTTCACTTAGAATCAAGTCTTAGATTTCAGCTTTGTCAAGCTCAATTGCTTTTGTATTCGGCTACTGGATCGATTATTACTCAGTGTTGCGTGTATAAGAGTGGAAAACGGACTGCATCTTATACTCCAGTGTATACGCTACAATGTATTGAAACATGCAAACACACACACAAAGAGGTAGAGAGCTTCGCTCTAGTTCGTAAAATTAAATACCTTTACGGATAACCAACCATCAATGAATACGTCAGAGGCGTCACCACTAACCAGTAATGTCGGATTAACTGATTATAAAAAACTAGATTCCAAAGGTAACAGTCAAAGTTGAAGTTCGAATTTATAGCCGGTACCTCGAGGGGAAAACACTGTACGATGGCACTAAACAGGCTTCAATCAGCCTCATTGGACTATGGACTCGATAACCTAACGGTACTAATTGATCCTGTTGAATGGTGCCCCCTTTTTACATTGCTGCGGCAAACACAGAAGAAAGCGATGAACTAAGAAACTCGAGTAAGTAAGCAAATAGGCCAGTGGCTTCGACCCGAAAAAGTTACCCAAATTTCGAATGTGAATTGCGTTCACGCAATCACTTACCAAATCCCAAATCTCGCGTAACAAACAAATAAATTTAAAACAGTAGCTCAAATGAAACTGGTTCTAAATGCCGCTTACCAGATCCATAAGAATTAAACGTCTCCGGTTGATCTGCAGACATTGGGACCCTGTCCATGTTGGGTACGTAAAATCCCGCTGTACGTGGGTCAATCCGCCCTATCGGACCGAAACAAACTCCCGGATCAGGCGAAGGTCCCAACTGATTCGGGCTGTGTGGCGTGACCGGGCTGAAGCCTTCGCTTGTCCCACCATCGGAGTAAGGATAATTCGTCACGTGAGTTTGATAGTAAAGCGAATTCGCGGCCGCCGCCGCGTCATTGTGGTGAGCAGCGTTACTGATCACAATTGAGGAAGGATTGCCCGACGGCCCACCTTGATTGGTGCCGACAACTCCCGAGACGAGAGCACTTCGTGAAGGTGGTTTCGATTGACTGTTACTCCTCGGATGACCAGAAACACTAGAGCCTTCACTCGGGCTTCGGCAAATGGGATCTTGTGAAAGTCGGCGTCGATGAAGTTGTGACGAGGGATGCTGATGATCCGCGTTCAACTGCCACACCCCGTCCCCTCCTTGAACATGACACATTGGTTTACTAGCTAATGAAACGTACAAAGGGGAACCTAATTTCTGTCCGCCATTGGAACCCCACCGACTTGAGGTCATTGTTCCCCCGGAGAAAATATTCGTACCGTAACCACTTCCACTGCGTAACGATCCATTAGTCTGAGGATGAATAGTGGTCTGGAATAATTGCGGGTTTTGAGGGTCAAGTGGACCGAACACTGCAGCGTTGGTCACAGTTTGACGAACCACATCAGGAGGACACCGACATCCGAAACGGCATGTACCACGACAACGTCGACGGACGTACAAACGACGGATTCGACACACGTAAATCCAAGTAGCAAGCAACGAGAAAAGCAAGATAGCCGATAAAATTGATAAGGAAACCGTGGCGAGAAACCAGCTTTTCATCTGTGTACCAGAAAGCAAAGCTTCCCAGAATAATTCTGAGTTGTCAGGGGATTGGTTTGGAGCAGCTCTGGTGTTCGCCACAGCCAGCTCAGATCTTGTGTCTTCGGAACGGGGTTCTGAGATTGCAAGAACCTCGGATTTCAGTGCCGCAATCGCAGTTGTCGTCTGTGGGATCGTGGTCGGTGGTTCTGGACACTTTATTGATTCCACACAGAGTACGTGATTGTTTGTTGATACGGTTTCGATCATGACTGCAGGTTTGTTGCCCTTCGAGGAAAGGTACACGAAACTTGCGCGAAAGGAGAAACTGCCGAACAGGTCAGCTAATGGGAATTCCAAAGTTTGATTGAACCGTCCACTGTCCACCAACTGAAGGAAGAACAGGTTTTTGAAACAATTGGCAACTGGTCAGAAATTATTGTTAGCAAATTATTGGTACGATTAGTGCGCTGAATCAAATGCGACGATGATTCGTGACATTGAACAGGACAGAGTGAGTGAGTGAGTGAAAGTACAAGCCTGATTCAGCCAAAATGCCGTGCAGTCACAGACTACACGTGGGTTGAGGTTGCCCAGGTCTAGACAGATATTAGAAATAGAGAAAAAAGGACAGAGAACGCAAAAGTTCAAGAGTGTTCTCTTTGAAATAAGCCGCGCCGTCATGAAGAATTGCATAAAGTAGGGACTTCAAGTAACAGGTGAAACATGTTAATGGTTAAGATAGATTGGCATCAAACACCGGCAGATCGTAAATATGGTTAACACGAATATTCAAGTTTAACATTAAGCCAAACGAACAAGCACAGTCAAGCACATCGGATCTGTTGTTATAAAGTATGACATCGCAACGAGTGGCAAGAATATGGGTGAAATAAAATCGTATGTAAAATCAGCATCACAATCATAGACTCTATGATATTAACCTTGGTTAGTTGTCGTAAGTTGGATTTGACATCAGCACGACAGTTTTTCCAACCCCAAGAAAAAGCATGATTAAAATTTTCGAGATCAGGTGCAGTCACCGTTTAATAAACAGTGCGATTGAAATATTACGAACGAGTAGTTTGTAACCAGTATAACTGGTTCCAAAGGTTGTCATAGCCGGGGGTGGCAGTGGGGATAAGCTCCCACTGTTTATAAAATGCTCCCATATGGCATGCGTCTCAAATAGCCTCTGACAACCAAGTCCAGCTTCTGGCATGCACGAGTGGCTCCCAGAGCCCAGCGGAACTGCTTCTACCAACAAGAGAAGGGGCGAGGGCGAGTGACTGGCGCCTGAAAACCAGTTTGCTTCGGGTAGATATAGCTCGTTAGCTTGGGAGGGCATTTCATCTAAGGGAAGAAAAACCCTGATTTTAAACTTCCGCTGCCTTGCGGGATACCCGATCGCGGGAAAGGCTTCGGGAGAAAAACCTGAGGAAAAACCTGGAACAGAGTCTGGTAGACGGTTAGTTGGTGCACACCACCTCTTTCTGGCAACTCCCTGCTGCCTTACAGGTCGCACTTGGTTGTGCAAAGGCTAGGGAAGCTGACTCGAACAAACGCCGAGTGGTGCTGGGGACGCCGGTTTGTACCCAAATCCCAAGAACTTCTTTGAAGCCGACTCATCCTCCAGGAGGAGATAGTCGCACAAATCAATCAATCAATCAACCAGTATAACTGAGTCACCGAAGTATTCACCTTGGTGTTATGGAGACATTATTAGACATGCCACTAACATGCGTTCAAGATGGTTGGTTTCTCAAGCACCATTCTCTCCGAATAAAATGTCTATGGAAAAGCACTGCGATATCGGATCGTAGCATCTGACGAGTGTGAGGGGTTAGTTCCTTCATTCAACTTACCCTATCAAAAGCCTGCTCGGAGTACAGCATTCCATACGCTTACGCCTTAGGGTGTGGGAAACAAAATTTAGAGAAAAAGGTTTTGAACTTCAAAGTCACTATTTTATAAACTGGTACAACCGACAGGTTTAAACACATGTGCGTAGACACATATAGATGGGCTAAACCCATGGTTTTGTGCTAATCACATTATTCAGGCAATGAACAGTGCGATCAGTATCCGCATGCGGATCCTGGAAAATACTCAGACGCCCGACAACGCTTCAAATGGTCAGAGGTCAACTCGCAAACTAACACCATTTAAAACAGTGCTAACGTGGCAAGCCTTTTTAAAACCACAGCTTGAGAAATAAGCGTGAAATTCCCGTTATATATACCGGAGCATGATAAGGTGCTCGCGTTTAATTTCAACCAATAATTGGGTGACTGTTCTGGAATCGATTTTTATCGAAAAAACACTTGACAGCACAGTGTTTTCATTTTACGGCAATTCTCGTTCAAGCAATTCTCTTTTTACATGCGACCCTATTGTGACTCGCCACTTGACCTGCAAACCCATTTGCGTGTCACACAACAAACACGATTTTGATTCACAAAGATAATGGTAAATGCACAAGAATAATTTAAAAGCGAGCGAAGCGGTTGACAACCAGAAACCGGAAGCATAAGGGGACAAACGTGTACTAGTTGAATTGCTTGTTCAAGTAAACGAGGCTGCCCAACGACATGATTTATGTGGCAGCCACAATACTTCTATTGGTGGTTATGACAAGCATGGCTGATTCAGTGAAGACTGATAGGATGCCAATTTGGGACTGCTAAGCTGTATGAAGCATTGCTAATATCCGGTTGTCTCGAATCAATCAAAAAAGCAAATTGCTGCCATGTAATGGATTGTCGCAGTCAATTATTCGTTCACATGTAAGAACGATGGAGAGTGAAGCAGTCGAATAACGAATGATGTGCGATATAAGGCGAGTGCTATGGGTATGTTATAAAAGCACAAGCCAGATCCAGGCAAAATGCCGCACAGTTAGAGACTGAACAGGGGCTAAGATACTGTCAGTTTGCATAGACTGATAGCAGAAAGAAACTAGAAATGGCAGTGAGATTCAAGCTTATTACAACATGCAGCTCACTATACGGATGTGCAATCGGGCAGACTTTGTGCTGTGCGGCTAACACCGGGCTAAATTGATTGGCCATGGGTGGGGAGCCTGCATGCTGAAATAGGCT
>JACCGJ010006880.1:0-14918 GCA_013407085.1 Atriophallophorus winterbourni | reverse complement strand
AACATATATTGGATTGATCTGCATTGTCAAAGGAATAGATTTCAAACTCCACTGATTTTTAACATTTCTACCCATCAATAAATCACTCTGTTATTTAAAAGTTTAACACATTGTTGCATGAACCGAAAATGTAAAATCATCATTCTTGCGTTTACCACTGACTCATTGGTACTATAGAAGCTGCCAAGGGGCTACGACTATTGTTATATCGTTAATATTACTCGAGAGAAAAGCGGAAACATTCAACAGAAAAACATAAATACGCTCAAATATACAACAACCGAGACAAAAGCGGATTCAGGTAGCCGTTTGTCCCGGCACACAGAGCGCCTCAACTCGCTCGTGTTGGATAAATGAAGAAATATATATCCTCAAAACGAACCTTTAAGTGTGAAGCTTGTAATAAAATTAGCTACACACAGGTAGGCCTTGCTCTCCCGTCCTGGATAAAATCATTGAACAGCTTGCGCAGGGAGATTGAAATGAGGTTGGCCGGTTTATGCTCGAACCTTGGAATATGTAAGTTTTAAAGATGAGGTCATATGGGGTGGTCTTTGAATTTCTGCGTTGATAAGAGTAGAATTCGAGCTGTCTATGCCCACAAACTTTCAATATACCTTTGTTTCCAAATTCTCTCAGTTCAAATTGATAAATTCAATTCTAGTTATACCGTCTTCATCACTTTATACAACTAAACCAATTTTATAACCGCCATCTAAACCTAGTGAACAAAGTGTCACCGAGAATTCTAATTAAAAAACGAATTTATTGGAAGCGATTCATTTTACAGTTCTATATTTTTAAGTAATGATTATTCATGGAATTATGTCTCTGCTCCCATTCAATACGTTTCTGAGTGCGACGGTATAATATCTAACCGAATCTATCACATATTTGAATTTCTTTGGCTTCCGTTATTTGGAAACTAGTTAAAAATAAATGCTCGTTGTACCATTCATTTTTGATTGTCTACGAAAATAGTACATTCCTGAGTTTTCATTCTTAGTGTCGATACAGACCGAAATATGTAAGTGTCACAAACACCAAGCATGAGTTTCAGGAATCGATCGATGTGACAGACCGAAATTTTAAATCTCGGAAGTATGAGATAATTTTATTTTATAGCGGCTTCATTTAAATTCAGTAAGTTAATTCAATGTTAAACCAGAATCACATTGCCTTTACCTTTCCAAAATATTCCTAGCCACTTACACCCCAATATGTGTAGGGGTATCAGTTAATCCATGCTCGTCACTTTATACAAATGAGAATAGATATGATCAATAAATAACTTTCTGTATTCAAACACATGATTTATACATTTTCCCAAATAAATTGTGAAATGGCGAAAAAATCCGATCACGATAGCAAAAACGTTTGTCGAGCAATTGTTCATGGGTGATACATTCAGAAGTCAATAATCGCGTAACCAACAATGATAATGAAGCTGGGATATACTGGATAGAATTGGAAAAAACATTTGATTATTAGACAACAGAAATAAATGCGTTACTGAAATAATATGGAGAAATGGCGTCTGTTATGTGCTCGTTGAATGACACGATGTAAGCCCGAGAGGATAGCATCCTATGTATATCGCCTGCATTATTCACCGGCAAATTTGAGTTGGACCTCGCAATAATTGCGCGAGTTAAAATCTTTACATATTGTTAGGATGTCATTACGAAAGTGTACACAAAATAGTGCTTATTTTTTTATAGAATGCGAGTCAAATATTATATATATAGTCAGTGCAAAGAAGATATTCGTAACACGTTATGACATACCTGAAGAAACACTTGATTCTGGTTGTACAATTAAGCGAAGTAAACAAAAAATAATTAAAAGCAATTTAGAAGATAATTGCATGATTTAATTTCATATAATAACAGTATGCGTAAATTGAATTATGTGCCACAGACATGATTAACCTGGATACAGCTGACACATAAAACGTTTTGCAGGACAAAGTGAAACAAATATGCCCTGAAAAAAGTTTGAGTTAGACTCACATTTTGCTTGTCAAAAAGTCACACGTTTACATAGCCACTATAAACCTATGCTGCTGCAATTCCGAAGTCTTAAACTTGTTCAACTTGTAGCCCTTACTTCTTACCTATCTTATGTTATTGTGTGAGAAAAATATTTTTCTGTTCCGTCAGTGCACTAAATTGCATGATTTTAAAACGAAATTAGACAACTTTCTACTGAATTTTTCGTTTCACGATCACTTATATACTGTTTAATCTAATTGTTTTTCTTGTTTAGTACATTTACATTTTAATTTTTAATATTTTATGGTTATTCTTAAGCTTTTTCTTTTTAGACCATTAAAACGCTTGAATTACCTTGAATAAAGCCAATATTCAAACGATCGCTGACAAATTGTGTTATGTACCGATTTAAAATGCTCTTTACAGTGATAAATGTAAAATGATTTTCGGTCGGTTCTTATTCAAAGCTGAGCATGAAGTGCAAGGGCAAGCAATATACTCTTGATATAAAATTTAAGTGTAAATCTGGACTGGCTGGAAAGAAATTAATTTATTAAAAAGGATTTTATATTTTGGACTTTTGACCAATAAACACACATGTGCGTCAATGGATTTGAATCCAAAACGACAGTATCATCTAACAACGAATGTAATTATGGTAGTCTGCACGATTCGTGTTGAAAAATGCGTATGCATTCTCTGTTGCTTAAAATACAAACAAATTTCGATTCTATGTGAAATATTTGAAAATGTTTTATGTTGCTAGAACATATGGAAACATGTGCACATTTATTTACTGGGAATCCAAAAACATTTTGAGTACATTAACTCACAGCGAATATCGGGCCAAATAAATCTCACTCTACTATTCCGAACTTCCTTAATTTACTATGCGCTAATGATACGTTTTAAAGATTCATCGGTATGAAAATAAACGAAAACTCCGAAAAGGAAAGCTATATCATTTTGCTCCACACTCCACAGCCACACTCGAAAGTGAATAGCGATGTGAAATTCAGCATGGGCTACACACAGGATCACTAGAATAAATGTATCCTGGGAAAATTTTCAAAATGTCCAAAACAAGGAGAACTCTTTAATTAGCGAAAACAAGCAATATCACCATTGGTTGCTGATAGACCAGATGGAACGACTGCCCAAGATAATCTACACCATCGTAAACAGCGCGACTATGGTTAAACGGGGGGTTTTTCCTATTCAGACAGCGGACGGATTGACATGGATGCAGCTGTTGCTTTAGTGACATTTTATACGCAAGGCTTTAGTCCACAGGATTAGTCTATGCCAACACTATTGCCACGTTAAATAGAAATGGAAAACCTAAGTGATCTTGATGTGAATCCGAATGTTGTGCGAAAGCATTTACACAGGCTAAAAGTCAACAAATCCCCGGGGGAAGATGGAAAAACGCCAGCTATTCTGAAGTCGTGTGAGCTGGAGCTTTGCGGCCCACTATGTGACTTATTTAAATACACACTTAATACGGTGCAAGCGCTGCAGGAGATATTGTTCCACCAGAATCGGACTGTTAAGTCTTTCGGAAAGATGTACAACCTGAAAATTCATGCGATTGTGATGTACATCAATGGTCGACATCGACCGAAGGAGGCCAACAACAACAATAAATACCGGAATCGTAACACTGACTGGAAAATCGGAGTTATCACACCAATCTATAAAGGTGAGGTGACTATTCTGAGGTATTGGAACGACTGGTGTGTGAAAGTCTTATCATACAAGACATGGATTTAGAAAAAACGCACACATGCTTGTCTAACTTGCTTACGACTATAAGCGATTGGACGCTAGCAATAGATGAAGGGAGTTCTGTTAATGCCGGGTACTCATTACTAAAAGAAGCTGCAGGATGTTGGCGTCACTGAAAATTTACTAACATGGTTCGCAAGTTTTCTGTCTGAACGCAAAGCGAAAGTCAGAATAGATGGTGAAATTTCCCGTACTATTTAAATCAAGATCGGTGTCCCACAAGGTTCAGTAGTCGGGCCAATACTCTTCCTAATATTTATAAACGATCTACCAAACTGGTACGATGTAAACTTGTTATTTTCGACGACGATGTAAAAATTTGGACGGAGGTCAACTTTGTTGAGGATTGCCTAGTTTCACAAGCAGACTTGATTAAGCTGCACCAGTGGTCAATTCAATATAACCTGCCCTTCAACTTGCGCAAGTACCAAATGTTGCATCATAAGGCAACTAAAATGGTTACTGGGTTGCATAATCTACCCTTTGAGCAGTGATTGACTAGACTTGGATTGTGCACCCCCGAACGCAGACGCATCCGAGCTAACCTAACCCTGACCTGCCAAATAATCCATACGTCGTCCCACCCACTCAAACACCTCATCAAAATTGGTTCCAATCTCCCGACCCGACCCGAACCTTTGAATCCCACATTCTCGATTGAACTGTCGCCGCAACTTTTACGCAGTCTGTGTATGCTTTTTGTGGAACATTTTATCACCTGAAATAGCTTCCTCATCACATGAATTGATCTTCAAACAAATGTTACGATCTTTTATGTTAAATAATACTGCGTTGGCCCCAGTTTACTGAAATTCCTTAGTGATTCCTTTGTACGACACATGCTTGGATAAACAAATTAACCAAACATAGCTTTTCGGTCGAAATTTAATCCCTCCATGTCACAATTAAAATTACCTTTGATCCTTCTTTGAAGCACATAGACGCAAAGATTAATTAGAGATTTGATTCACTTTTATACATATATCAAATGGTATTGTACAGTTATTTTCTTTTTTCACCCTCAATCCTGAATCTTGAATCCTGTGCCGATTTTGTACGAAAACTGTTGGGCAAACTTGGCTTAGGTACATTTGTTTGGATTATTTATCCGCGAAATAACCTACAAATTATATCCATGTCTACGTCTGAATTGCATCCCGCAACCAACCTCTTGAGACAATAATTATTCGAATAATGCAAGACGGATATTCTGATTTTAATTTTTAAGATGTCTGATCATCAAAAAAGCGGATAATTCAATGCGCCATTAGATACTTACTAACAAGCTTTTTAACTTTTGGTACTGTTTGAAAAACAAAATAATAGTGATCAACATATCTGATGGAATTTTTATGATCATCCTAAAGATAAACCGACAAATACATAAAAAGTGTGTGTGCCGTGCAACTGCCGCTGGATTGTTTACTCATTTGAAATGCTGTGGAGAATGAATCTATCATGGTCTTGGGATGTACGTTCATGGTCGTAATCAATCGGAGCTGGCCAATCTCCACATCCAGTTAATTCTAATATTGCAATTTTGAAACACCATTATAAAACACAGATATACACAATTTAATAAAGGGTATATCACAGACTGGCAGGAATGTGAGCAACAAAATATCTGCTCCATTATAGGCGTTCCGGTGCTTGTCATGGAATCACCTATCGTGGCTGTGCGAAGTGCGTAAAGACATTTGATTGCTGGATAAAATTTACCACCGAGCGACGAAGCTAGTTGATGGGATGCAGCAAATTCCATACCAAGAGCGAATGACCATGTTGAAATTGACCGATTTCACACAAATGAGATTAAGGAACGTCATGATTCTAACATATAAAATACTACGGGTGGAAAATCAGTGATTTGATAGAAGTCAGTTCTCCTAAGAATACGCGGGAACATTCAAGTTGTCCTGTTATACTGCACTCAAGACTCGAGTGTAGACGTTATTTTTGTGTATTTGTTTTCTGTGGAATTTATTACCACAGGATATTGTGAACGCTCCTACGATCCACCATTTCAAATCGAATCTGGATTGTTATATCCAAGAGCACTGCACTATCGGCCATGTATATTGACCCCATATGAACCCACACAAACCAAACACCTCAATGTTATTTTGATTCCATCCTCTGTATATTTTATAGCTGTCAGCCAATGGTACATGTAAATCGATTGCTTTTTCTCATCATAAAATCTTGATTCTTGATTCTTGACGAGTGTAAATCACACGCTTTCGAACAATATCCAGGAAGCGCCGAAGTGACCGACAACGGAAATTACGAACTCGTAATATTTCGGGTTTCGAAAGGATAGCATTAGAATGATTCACGCGACATTTTCGGAAGTATAAGAAGATGGACAACGTCGGCTGCAACCGAACGATATGAAATTCATCAAAGTCGCCTGCTGCCATTTCCGGCACCCATTCGCTACACTATGATCATATGGCGCGGTCAAGTTCTATCGACCAGTTAAATCGATTGCTAATAATGCTAATACCAGTCTTTACCAACCCCAGTGCCATGTTTTCGATGAGGGAATGAGCTCGCTGACAGGTAACGTCCAGGGCATGGACTTTGTCCGGTCGACGGAACCCAGATTCCAATCTAAGTTTTCCTTAACACGATGCAGAAAAGTTGACCGTGTATCACTCAAAATACATGGACAGTATTCAAATACGGTTCCTTCATTATCCACCAGTAATTTATTTTCGCATGATTATCGAGGAAAATTTTGCGAAATACTTCAGGAAATCACGACCAAACGTCTTGAAACCTATAGCCACTAGATAATAGATTAAATTTCAACTTAGCGTTCATTGTAGATCCAATACTTAATTTATATCTGCGGTCATACTTTAGAGACAAAAATTCAATGATTGCTCAAACTTCATTTTGAACTTACGGGATTTATAAGTAGACAACATCGACAAAATTTCCGAATGCGTAGGATTCCACAATGTTACTATGCTCATAACATTCCCAGGTGAAATGTAGCATATCCCATCGTTGTCAGTCAAGGTTGAGTTCAAAGTTTCTCCTAAACAATTGGCTCGGTCAGTAACATGAGTTGAAATGTGTCCGGCTCCGAGCTAAAAATTCATGAAACTCCTGAACGACTTACCACATAAATGAATTATTCACAATAACACTGACCCATAACTCAGAATATTCATTCCAATTGAAGCAACCAACATAAGGATAACCAATGAATGACGAAATATACAAATAAATAACAGCACATAGAAAAGTTGAAACTTTAGTGCAAGCAATCATATAGTGCATGGCTTGGCACATACGCACCAAGCTTTATCAGGAAAAATTTAACTACATACCGATTTTATCGCGAAGAGTGAGAATAAAATCATAGGCTCTGCTTGCTCGTTCAAAATTTATTTAAAGATTCGGTCATTCAGGATGCAATTTAAGTTTAATTTGTTGCCGCGGTTGGCACATAAATCCCAGAAGAACAACGACGACTTTGTGCTCGAATTAAAAGTTTGCGTTTGTTTAAAAATCCCAAAATTTGAATTAAGTTTACACACTTTCCATGCAGCATATCGCTATGGTTATGAAGTTGTTTTTATCACGAACTACTCTCAAAACTGCATATGACATCGTTACACATGATTTAAGAAGATTTATCATCTGCAGCTCTTCAGCTGGATGAGTTCTCTAGTTTTCGTGCTCTCTAGTCTAATCGGTTCGCTTCCGGTTTCAGCGTCAAACCTTTTCAGCCATAACAAAACGGAGGAAAAGAAAGCAGCATTTTGTGACCGTAGGATCCGGGAAGAGGACTGAATGAATGAATGAGTATCCGGGGTTTCAAAATTTTATGGTTAATATGTGGATACTTTACAGCACCGCAGGATTACGGTATGAATGAGAATCTGAAAATTTATTGTGTATAACGAGCAGACTATATCAAATGTATGGCTCATGAATTATGTTCGTTTGCATATATCATTAAAATTTCGCTTTAAAAATCTGCAGCCGAGGAAAGTCCACCATATTTTGAGGTAAGGAATTTCAAAGCAAAATAGCACGTAAGATAGACTGCCGAAGAGATTAGCACGAAGAACGTGTGTATACAGTGAATTCACTTACCACTTGAATACAAAACCGAATTCGCTGATGCGTTGGAATTGAGATTTGATGAATGCATAATTCTCGCTTCGCAGATCCACGTATAATTCTGACTGTGCCTTCGTTCGCATTCGCGTGAACTCTTCCACATGGTTGCAAATATTGCTCACTTGTATCTAATATTTCGTACAATATGTTGAGCGCAGACATCAATGATTCAAGAATTATGGTTATAAAAACGCAAATTGCAGTACGATATCATAGGGTATACGCATTCTTTCTATTCCGACGTTACGGATGAGGAGTAAACACAAGTTCAAGTATGACATGCGGTGACAAATGTTGGTGGAACTGTTTGTGTAAATTTATTTTCAAGTGCATATGCGTCACGGAAGCATTGATGGTCTTCGATAAACTGGATCAGCACAGAATCGTTTTTAATAAAAGCGGTTAACATTTGATGAAAGCGAAGGAATTACTTAAGGGTATTTCTCATCAAGCTTATTAATACATACGTAAGAAAATAGAAATATATCTGATCAAAATCAACCAATAAACGAAAATCAATGTCACCTGTTGTTACTTAAAATTGTCTGGCCGATATGGATGTTGCCTAATGAGCAGAATACATCGGCCGTATCACACGGAACCTGGTAGAGCTAATGTCTGAACATGAACTCAGTTGGTTAAACAAAAGCTGTTCTAAGAAGGTGACTAGATCGATTCTAGCTCACTTGATTGACAAGGGGCACCGAGGAAAGCCCGAAAAAGCGTTCTCAGTTGTTCACACGGTTACTCACAACGTGTCACGAAGAGTCTGCTGGAACATCTTGCTGACAGCTGAGGCGATTGCAATATAAATACTTAGACGAAATTTATGTGTCCAAAAACGATCTTTGTTGTATAGAAAGTGAACGAACTATCGAATAATCGTCAATCAAGATCGATTGTGAGTGCGCAATGTGATTGTCGCCCACTGTTCAAACTTTGTTATATTTATTCATTCGGTCAATACGCGAGTTCAGTTACGGTTGTGTTCTCTCTAACCCACGGCTTGGTCAGCAGTGGCACATCAGAGATATAACAATTGGTGACCAGGTGCTATAAAATTCTTTCAAATATCGAAGATTGTCAGTACCGCTAAATCTCATTAAAGAATTATTAAACATTCAGCTGCAGTTTATTGAGAAAGTTGCACTTCATCTAACGAACAGTTCAAGTTCAGGAAAATCAGTTGACATTCAGGGAGAAACTTTGAAAAATTTCAGTCTCGTTCAGAAAAGGGAGTCACATTTGATTCATTTAAGTTTAAAATTCACACAGAAAATGCTTCCACGAAACATGAGCTGCACTGTTTCATATATTATGGATTTCAAGCAAAAGTTGTATCAACTCTAAAATCCGACCCTGACATGAAGTTAAAAATAGTCGGTGAAGAATTTAAAATAATGAAGTATCTCAAACATGAATATGAATGTAGAGAACAGCCTATTCTGCCTCCAGTTTCAGACGTAATTGCAAATCGATCTTGCAGTAGAATCAGCTCAGAATTTCCCGGCAACAGAACACAACAAAACAAACCCAATGTGCATGATGGCATTGTGGAATGTCTCACTATGGAAGATTTTGCAACACCGGTACCATAATTTAAAATTGTTGGTCATACAGAAAAAATGTGTCGCAGAACGCGTCTGAAATTTATGACAAACATGTTTCATAATAGCATAAGAACCAAGTGTGTTTCAAATCTGTTTACAACCGCTAAATCAAAATCTGTGACACAATGGAACTTCGCAGTGTTCACTCTCAAGTCAAAATTTGGAAAGATTTTTAGATAGTAAATACAGAAGACCAGGTCCGTCAAAGATTGTAGCCATACGCAAAATTACAGTACTTCCGAGCAAAGCAACCATGCAGTCCATATCGCGTTTGGTAAATGGTCATCACAACGATCTAGTCAAGATGTATGAACTACAAGTGCCACTCAATAGTACACTGACACAGGCTGGGAATGGTCGAACGAGTGCCAACAGTCATTCGAGCTAATGAAGAAAGACATCAAATCTGAGCTTATAACGAAGCATTATGATTCTCAGCTACTAATGATGGTAAAAGTTGACTTTTCAAAATATTGATTTGGAGAAGTTTTACAGCACAAAATAACAGGCAGTATACAGAAAGGTGTGCAACGTACGACCTGAAACATGAGAGAGCATCTTATACAGTTTCATCATCGGCAACATGAAGTCAATCTTATGTAAAGTATTTCTCAAAGTAAAGCTTCCTATCTGTTTATGGACCAACAAATAGAAGAGTTTACCGGAAATTGCCGAAGTTGTATGAATGTCAAAATGCCTCTTAATTATGAGCTTAGGTCATGGCCACAGAGGAAAAGCCCGTGGCTGCCAATAAACGTCGATTTTGCAGGTTCCATTGAAAGCATTGATTACTTGGCCATTAATGATGCATTTTAAAAATGGCCCAAATTGTTACCGAAGACAGTTGATGAAGTCATGTACAAGTACTGTCAATAAGTACAAGGTAGCGATCCGGTCTTCTCGGATAACGATATGGAAATTTGAAGTACAAAAACATTAAATGCTATTCCACGAAAGGCTCGACCAAACAGACTGAAAGCATTCCGCATTCTCGATTGGATATTCGTCGTATTTTTTCTCGGTAAGAATTTGTTTCACTTGGAACTTTTTTGCTTGAGGAAATCATATGCTCGAAATCTGTTGAGGTTTTCGCTTCCAAACTCGATGAGATTATGACAAACCATGCGGCATGTGATTGTTCCTATTGATTTTTGATATATTTATTAATTGGTTTATTCCATAAACCGTCGTACTATGGTTATTGTTAAGCTTACTACATTTCATGTCATAAAACTTTCTGAGTTCTGAGATTCAATTGAGCAACGCTTTGCCTAAAGCCCTCAGTTTATAAAACCAGAATTCGGCCAAACATCAACCCACGTTGTCCAAGTCTATCACACGTTTAAATTTCTTTCAAAGAGGGGTGGTGTTGAATAGACAGTGAACGAACTATCGATTGATCGTCAATCAATATCGATCGTGTGTCCACATTATGATTTTCGCTCACTTTTCAAACTTTGAGATATTCATTCATTCGGTCAATACCCGAGTTCGGTAACGGCTGTGCTCTCTCTAACCCACGGCTTGGTCAGCAGTAGCACATCACAGATATAACAATCTTTCATTACCTTGGCCAAAATCTATATCGACCAGATAATTTTAAGTAACATCACGTGAATTGGTTTTTGTTTATTGGTTGATTTTGATCACATCTGTTTCTAGTTTCTCACGCATGTATTGTAAATCTTGATGAGAAATACCTAAAAGGAATTCCTTTACATTCCACAAATGTTTCTTTGAAAAATAAGTGAATTTTTATTCAAAAGCGGTTAACCTTTCAAAATGATTTCACTCGTTAATTACTGAAATTCCACGGAAAACATACATGGACCGAATAAGTGTCGACGGAAGTTTAGTATAGAGTGTTGTATTTGATGTTTAAGATTACGAATGCGATCAGGAGCTGAAAACAAATGTGAAATATATGTTGAGGAAAAAACGAGAATTTTCCTTGCATCTCAAAATTTAAACATCATGAATCAAAGATTTCCAAAACGTGAATAATTGCTTAATTTTAAATATCAGTCTTTGATAATTGCAGCAAATAGCTTTCACATATTTACTAACTATTTTGGAAAACGATCATATTTAATATACATTTAGTGCACATTGATAAAACGTCGCAGCAAATATATTTGTTACACGGAAGCCATTATTTACGCAAATGAAAATGGCCGGTTTATTACCCAATTATTCCGTAATATTTACCAGGATGTTTAGTGTGTATTTCTTGGTGTTTGATCCCTGTTCTCCTGGCATTTGACTTCAACGCATTTTCCTTTCTAATCCCCTTCTTATGGACCTCATATTTTGTAATATGCACCATTCCATTGTGTTTTTCTGATTAAAAAACCTGTTTAATAGACGCCATGTTGGATACAATCATGCTCAAGTTTGTTTCCTATGAAGATTTGAGTAAAATGCCAATCGCAATCTAATATCAATCAAAACACATTACAACATCTTTCAAAATGATTCTCCAACTAAAAAGCTCATTTGCATGCATTTCCATCATACATACACACACCACGACCGGTTTCATACTGTTTGCACTCATCAGGTAACGGCATTTCGATCAGGATCCGCATGCGCATGAAACAGTGAAAGAATGACAAACAAGTTCTACTTGAATGCCACTGTTGAATAACGTTGGTACGAACACCCTATTCAATCACATGAGCCACACTCATCTATACTGGTTTTGAACCTATGACCATGAACAAAAAAGCTCATTTGCATGCATCTCCATCAAACACACACACCCCACGACCAGTTTCGTGCTGTGTGCACTCATCAGGTAGGGACAGTTGGATCAGGATTTGCATGCGCTTCTCCATCAAATTCTTTTGGTCTTACGCACCCAAAAGCAGAAGTGGTAAACGACACTGTTACTAATGAGTTGTAATTTGTAATGATGTGATATACTTATCAACACGTACTTTTCTACCACTGGTTTCAAGAAACTCATTCTAAAAAAGATTGGCTTTTCAAGCCAAATTTTACGATGAGTTGGAAAATTGCCACATAAATTATTTTAGAGTTCAGAAAATCAGTGAAATATAAACGAATCGATGATCTCAATTTTTTAGTAATTCTAACAGATTTGTATGAATGTAAAACAAATTCTATTGAGATACCAATATTTAAAATGATTGCAAAATAACTTTCGCCAATACGAATGAGACTTCGGTTATCTACGAAGTATAGAATATACTAAAAATAAACGTGGAATATTTGTAGAAGCTGTAGAAGCGTATATTACAAGCAATTGTCCGGTTATTTTAATTATAATTCAACTGTAATTTCTACGTGAATACGACGATACTCTAGTACAGGTCATTAACAAGTTGTCTTAGTACATTGTTTTTAATAAATTATATGAATTTGTTAATAGAGATAGTTTTATAGCATTTGTATGGTGAATTTTGTAATTTGTTTATGATGATTATTACTTTTGAATAATACAAACATTTCCTCGCGATTTTCTTGTTCTATAGAGGTTGCGTCAGTTTTTATGGACTTGCGTTTCCAATCATATTCTGACGGCTAACTTTTCAATATTTTAGCACTTTCCGGAAGACTTCAAGCAATAGATATTCTCGTAGGGATCTGAATCGTAATTCGCGTTATAAGTCATTAATTCGGAAAACGGCAGTATGACGGTCTGTGAATTCTAATCTTCTTTCGGATAATTCACCTCTGGTACTTATCCACTACTTTGTCAAAAGCGGCTAAGCTAATAAGTGCCGCCATGTCATCCGCAGTTAACAAATATTTCGGAGAAAGATTTCATAAACATTGTTCTTAACGTTAAACGTGCCGGCATAGCTGAAAGCGACTTGGGTCTCTTCAAAAGAGCCCTAGGTTAGTCAGACGCCAATATAATCCGCAAGTTGATTTCAAACTACACCCCCTCTCATATGTAATATGCTATAGTAGCATGGGATCCTTGGCTTAGTAAAGAATTTCAGCTACTGAAAACTCCAAAGAGCAGAGCGACAAAGCTCGTTCTTGGACTTTCTATTATCCATACGAAAAGCATTTATAATATTTAAATCACATTTAGCCCAATACAGACGGCAAATAGGAACACTAATCTTCATTTGGACAGTATTTAATCAAATGAACCATCCATGCAAACATTCATTATATCTTTCCCACAACACGCATCTCCATGGCTACCCGTCTGCGTTTAACTAAAAGCACAGCAGGTTGATCTGCCGTAACTGTGCATTTTCTGTTTGCAGTGTGCAATTTTTGAATAGTTTAACTACACACTTGGTTTCAGGATCGTGCGGTCAATATTAATCAGGTTTTAACCGTACGAAATTTGAAGCTTTTGGAAACAAATTCAAGAAAAATATTAACGAAAATAGAAATTTTTCAAATAGTTCAATTTCAAAAATATACGTTCAAGAAAATAGCACATAATCGCGTGATGTAATCTGAGTTAAATACCTTAATCCCAGTAAGTATTCAACGTGTCATTGATCGATTGTTTTATTTCTTTTTGAAACGGTATTATTATTTACTTTGCTATGGTAATTTTGAATCCATGTGCATGTTTCTCATCATAAATTCTTGAATTTTAAAACTCGAAATCAAATGAGAATTTCTACTCTGGTCAAGGTTTTCAGAAATACTTGCATATTAAATAAATCTAGATGTATCGGGATACTCAGCTCACTGTGCAAACAGCACGAAACCTGTCATTAGTCGTGTGTTTGACATGCATGCAAATGCGATTTTTTATATTGCAGAGGACGTTATAAATATTCCAAATGAAATGGTATCAACATTTCAGACTTCAAACTTTTATGAGCAATTTTCCTTCGACAAAGATCACTGAGGGAAAACAGATAAATGGTGACCACGCTACCTTAAATCAGCATTTTGTTTTCAGATAGCTTTCGTGAGCTCATCTTATCAGATGAATGGATAGCGTCTGACGAGCGTCCAGTCTAGAAAACGTGCAGTAATCGGTACAAATGATGAGAATAATCTTTAAGGTGTCAGACAGACGACGAAATGGCATCAGCTCCAACACCAGGAGGAAGGAGAGGAATGGCGGAAATGCAGATCAACGTATGTAAAAGTACACAGTTGATATGGCGGGTTCACGTTCAAATATCGCGAATGTTCTGGTTCACATACGTAATAACTTTTGTTCGCTAAAGGTTGGTCCATGTAAATTTAGACTGCTTAATGCATTTTATTGGACGTCACAAATACTACCGGAGATTGAGTCCCTACATTTTTCAATAATTAATATAGGATACCTATTTTCTGACAAGGTTTTCGGTTAAGCCTAGCAACTGACTAGAAGAATCAATCGATTGAGCTCTTGACTATTTGATAATGCTTCCCTTCAAATTAATGACAAGTA
>JACCGJ010006878.1:0-10591 GCA_013407085.1 Atriophallophorus winterbourni | reverse complement strand
TGACCATCGTTGCAAGCACCGCGGAAGAGATTGCTCCATGCAATTAGCTGTTTACTCATCAAAAAGCGTAGAATATGAACATTATGCGATGTGAGTACATCCATGTGCGACATCGACGAAGGAGGCCAACATCTCGAACTCACGAGTTTCTCCGATAAGTATAGGCCGAGTATTAAACCTAATTTGATATACTGGAAAGATAGACGTTGGGAAGTTACTCTGCCTTGTGGTGTTGGAAAAGTGGTGAACGGTTACCATACATGTTTTGGTATGGGATCACAAAGAAATACTCTACATCTGCGAATCGAAGAATGACTTGAGTATCTTGCATTTGTTGTTATCGTGGAGCGTAACAAGGTGAAAACATAAGGGGTGGGAAAACGCGATTCGTTCTCGATTAACTAAACTAATCCGCGAAATATGGTGTGTGCTTCCGTTCTGCTTTTCGAACTTCATATACTACTGATTAATCAAATCTGACTTCAAACAAAAATCAACCATTACGCTGTTATTGGAATGTTACAAAAATATACTTAACAGTCACCTGTGCTGCATCGCATAGACTGTGGGACTTAGCTTAGTTCACACATGTAGCTCATTTTCAATTTGCAAATACGGATTTATCCTCGAATTTGCAAACTTTATCCACATACACTGCTTAAAATTTATTTAGTTGAATTATATCTCACCGCTGCAAATCCTCATGACATCGAGTTCGAGATGAGGAGATATTTTGTGATCGAAATTAAGGATATTATAAAATTCAAACAAAAATTGTAAACTTGATTAAAATAATCAAATACAGCCGATTTAGACAAATTATCAGCAAACGCGAAAACTGAAACCTCTTCAATGATAGTGACAAGGACGAAGTTTGATTACCATTAACTTTGTTATTCATTGTTCAAGATTTTTCGGTTATACAGATTGAAACGGTTATTCAATTATACTTGTTGGGGATGTTTTCAACACAAAGCATTTACCAACTGTCACCTATGTCTACGCATCACAAGATGAAGTTGAATTTCAAATGTGCTTTCCGCTTTGTGGAAAAACTTCTCAAGGTCAAATGAGTTTCAACCACTACTTACTGTCACGAGTCTCCTAATCTCACTTTCACCAATTAATGATAACAACGCAATTTAAACAGCACAAACAATTGTGTTATCTTTATTTCACTTTTTCCAAAATTTGAGCCCAAATCTACATCTGCCGTTGTAAGGCCAATATAGTTGTTTAAATACCAGTAACTGAAAAATTGGTTCATTAGTATTGGGAAATTTGGTACTCACGATGGCTCAAGTCTTTATTCCAGGCTGCAAACAACAAGTGACGTGTTTTATTATTACACAGTGTGTTCAAAATCAAACTTGATAAAACCAAAATGCAGTTACAAATCTCGGCTTGATAATAACCCATGTGATAATTGTTTCCTCATTACACTTCTTGTGTATGTGACTTTTACATCACGATGTTACAATTACCCATATTTTGAGTGTATCATCTCAGTCAAACGCATATGGAATATATCGTATGGAAATATATTAGTAAACAACCAAATAATGTTATAGAAATCAAAACCTACACATTTGTAGGTGGATTTAATTGGACCCAAGTTTTGGGTAACAGAATGTTTCAGAAATATAATTCAGCCAGAGCTACACACTAAAGAATTCGAAAATATATCTTATCCAAACGTAAAATGTGTACCAATATCAAGTGAGCAACTAAATAGAATATACTAGCACCCATTTCCTTGTATGAAATCATAACCTACATAGCACTTCGCACTATAGATACTATAGATAAACCCTGGTAAAGAATAAAAAATTCCAAAGGCCTTCAGTCAACTTTGATAATTCAGTGTGTAACCTTAAAAGTACATTTTTTGTTAAGGCAATTAAAAGACGATGTGCAGAAAAATAAGACTAAAAATGAAAATGGAAATTTAGTTACTACACACAAGAGTTCATTTTTCTGACGTTTTTATGCATATTGTTTACAAAATACTTGTGTTGAATATCATTCTATCGAGAATTTGAAATGTTATTTGCATATTGTTAAGACTACTTATTGGAAGCGCATAAATCTTAATAATCATAAATTCGATTGAAAAGGTTTGCTGAATTTGATACGTACAATAATCCACTAGGTTTTCGACTGAAGCAGACAAAGCGTTTTATTGAGCTACTACATTTTCTTGTTAATAACTTGAAAATTACATATTTTTCAATCATATTTAGAAATTGTAACAAGCAAGTTTTGTCCGGTGTATTGGTTTAGAACTCCGAATTATCAAAAGGTTGGATTAATGCTTGCCAAAATAACACGCATTCTTTATTAATATACCTCGAAAATCTAAATACGTCACTGATTATACTTTTTCATATAAGTGAAGTAATGCAAATTCGTTCATTTTCCTTATTGATTTCATAAATTAGTCGCAAGTTCTCCGAAAAATGGAACTTAACGGAATTATTCATGCTAACTAGATTTCGTGCCCAGGAGCTGAATATGAGGAACATGAAACAATAAATATCGTCAACATTGGCTAGTAGGGCTCAAGCTAGTCTTGGTTTGCATGCAAGAGTCGCCACGAATAGAAGTAAAGAAGATGTGTGTTCACGGTGCGAAACAAAATATTAAAACGAATATTTTCAAGTAATATCAAAAGCGAACAAATTTTGATGGTTGAATAGGATTGAAATGCTATTGAATATATGCTGATCAACATTGGTGCGCTGACGCTTTTATCAAACTTATAAAAACGCATATCATTATAAAATCATATATGTCATTGGAAATGAATAAAGTGCAATTCGGTTATTTTAACACCAGGATAAGTGCAGATCAAGTGGATTCGCCAAACAGTCTCGAAAACGGACAATGTGTGCTCAACGAAAATAACGCCATCCTCCTCATCTATCTCTTTCGTTTTTCGTATGGCGTGGTAATATGATACGTGTTCAACTAATACAATCATACCACAGCACGGCCAGCAATACTGACCACTCATTTGTTTGTGGAAAACGGGAGCATCGCCAGACAATAGTTTACTGCACAAAATTTTAATAACCGTGCTTAGCAATGCAGGCTATGTCTATTGAGCCAATTTAAACTAGGAATCATTTGAAAACAACATACGCCGTATCGTACTTTCCACTTTTCGTCGGAATACAGTAAACCATTTAGTATGCACACGCTGTATACATATTCTTTATCTTCACTTCAATGTTCGATTTCCATAAACACGAGTGGTCAACCAGGCCAAACAATCTTCGTGTGTAGTGAGAGGTCATCCGCAACGGTTGAACCAATATATGTCTAGGTGTTCAATGTTGGTAAACAGTAAACAATTTGAAGTAAAACTGTGCCGCTCGTGTAGTAGAAAGGGGAGAAGTACTTTACCCATATAGTTATTCGCTGAGCTTTGCTGGCAATCGGTTTACCAGATGCTGACTCAATGGGAGGCGTTTTCAGTTTTGTTGGACCAGTGGCTCACTTGATCCCATTTTACACTCTGTAAAATTTATCACAATTCGCAGCTTTTTGATACCGAGGCTAATTTTAATCCAATATTCATTTGTACATCACCCAACAGACTGCTAGAAATTATTACAGGCTACCCTAAACAGTCGTGAGTTCCAATCTGTTGTCCTCCGGTGAACTACTTGAAGAAAATTTGAGATTTTAATGACCGATAGCATATTGATACTCCTCTTACACCCCACGAACTTAACAGAACATTCCACAGAAACGTACTTCGAGGATGACCCGACTTAAGAAGATCTCAACAAACACCACAAAATCTCAGTGAACTCTGTAGAACAACTTCAATAATTCCACTTTAAGGATTGCTTCATGAGTGCTGGGTGGAGGTTAGCCTCTTGCACGAGCCGCATTATCATCAAGCCACTTGCAATGTATATCAAGAAATCACTGCTCTTGATGTGGTCGGGAGGATTTTGTTGCTACCGTTTTACAGAAGCAACTACAGCGATAAGCTGAGACAGTTTTTTTCCGAATCTCTGCGTGACTTTAGCAGGGGTAAGTCAACCGTAGACGAGAGCATTTTGTTAAGAAAACTTCAACGGAAGATATGAGAACTGACCATGCCACTAAAGGATGTCTAGATTAATTCCACGACAGTGTTCCAATGTATTTGCAAGGGGTGTATTTTCAAAATGCAAGATCTTTTCGGCGACTCTGAAAGTCTTGCTAAACTATTGATGTTTGTATGATTGACGGAAATACATGTAAACACAGATCTTGCATTTTACAGTCGTTATATCTGTTCACTCTGACATAAATGATCATTGTTATAGTTGTACAATAGCAGTTTCCGAAATTTGTCTATTGTTCAACCAACTACTCAATTGGGAACTAGATGTTCATGTTGTTTTGTTTTCATTTCAGTAAGTTATCATAGTCAAAATTAGTTTAAATAAACATTAAAGCAAAATGTATATTGTAACTTTTTTTCACATATCTACAAACGACTCTGCGTATTTTTCATTTTTAGTTTGATATATCTCAGATATAGCGGGAGAGGAATTTCGATCTAACGGATACTTTAACAAATAACATATTACATTCCATATGGCAGAACAAACATAAAAGAATTTGAATAGTTTAAATAAGAAAAGTTAATACCTGCATGTTTGACATGCACAGGAATTTTCATACCTATCACAAGATAATAACATGGAAAATATTCAACATGCTATCTTACAAACATTTGATAACGTCATTTTAAATTCCTGTATTTTTCGGCTACCAAATCCTAGCGAAGCCCAATATCATCTTTAGTCATAAATTTGTCGAACTGATAAATTGTTCGAAATTCTCATGTGTAATAGATATGTCGAAATATTTGTGTTGATAAAACACTTCACAAGGAAGTACTAATTTGGATGAACATATAGAAAATATATTGAGTCAGCAATATTTTTCATGCCACTGTCTTTGAACGTTAATTATTTTACATTATATTGTTTCCATTGTTGATACGTTTTGGTGTATGACCTTCTATGTACAATACTCATGATTTTGTTCAAACAATAAAGTATCAAGGTCATACATATATATACTTTGAATTTTCCGCGCTTGTTTTCTGCTGCTTGCTGGTAATTTTGATTGTGGTGCCGATACTACCAACGTTTAATCAATATCTCAGCTGCTACATCTGTGACATTCGAGTGGATGTCACCAACTTTTCATCACATAGAATACGCAGAATAGATATTTATTTAGGGTTAAACTACTATTCAGATTTCTACATAAAGTCCATCCGAACGACGCACTGAAATCGAGTTTCCGTATTATTGAAGTTATTCATCAGTGCAAATCCATGATCGCGTGGACTTCCTCTTTGAATTCTCTAACGACACGGTACTGATGAGTAGTGTAACCAACATATTAAAAATGAAGTCGCCGAAAGCTACATGAAAAAGTATTTATTTTTGTGGTGTACTGCATCGATTACGATTCTTTTGCTGGTGTTTTGTTTATAATAATTGACCCATAAATTCTTTAATTCTTCTTCTTCTGGGAAGAAACCAGAATGGATGATATACTGTGTAAGTTTCATCACTACTCGAATTATGTGTGATATCTGCTGGCACGGCAAGCCCTGAGAGTAATTAATCACCACTAAACTGCTCGAAGTTCGAGTCTTAACTTCTTACAAGATGTTGATCAGATGCACTTTAAATATCTGCTTTGATAGTAGGAATCAGAGCACATCCTTGTAGCGAGTTTCAATTGAATAACGCTTGTTTTGATACCGTGCTCGCATTACTCAGTTTGGGCCTCCTAGAACTTTGCAAATCTGCTTCATCTTCGCTAGTCTTCGATTCGCCTACTAATCAGTCGACTCGGTAAAACTCGTCGCCATATTGGTTGAGGAGAATGTAGAATGTCATGAGACGGCAAAACCTTTATATTGAAAATTAAGTAAGATCGATCTATCCTTATCTCTGGGGTTACGTATACTATAATACATCTTTATATAACTTCATTGTACCCTCTAATATAAATCATGTGTGCCTTCAGACTGTGAATAGTTCACGGGTAACTCGCATTCTAACAGTAGACGAACATGTGCCGAGAAGTGCCTCAAAAACATACGCGGGTTAATAACCGAATAGAGTTAAAGGACTGGTTGTGTTTAGACTCCCAACAGAAAATATCAGTAGAAGACGATATACACCACAGTGATATGGTGCCGAGATCAAGGTGATCATGGATGCCTCGGCCCCAGCAGGAGGCTTGTCGTTATATGGGTTGTTGCCGCGATAATCCTGATTTGGGATCGCTTAGACACACAGCTTTGTCCAAACATGGCCCTATGATTTATTAAAAAAATCAATCATCATTCAAGATCTGATGGATTCATATAACGTTGATTTTAAAATGTTCTTGCGATTAAGTGTTCTTCTTCTACAACAACTATTTTTTTTAAAAAAGGATGTTCTCAACTCACTATTTCATTCAAACGTATCTCGTTAATATGATACGTAAACTTTCAAACAATTTGTTTATGCCTAAATAGGGAAGATTCTTTTATAGATATTTTCGTTTTTCAACACAATCTCCTAAGTAATTCATTTTGGTATAAAGGATTATCCATTAATATGACATTACTACGTTGTCAAGGTCGTAGATCTCTAGCCTGGAAGATGCGACTTTAGGGAATTCATGACGAACGAACATTTCGGAGTCTCTTTTGGGTAAATGATATACTTACTTCGTCTGTTCATTGCCTGGAGGTCTGCGTAAACAATTAATTTTTACAATTTACGGTACACTCGTGCTGCTGAAATACAAACTTCGACAGACCTAGATTTGAAAAATAAACAAAAAGACATGTTAATCTTGATCTATGCAAACAGCACAAAGCCATTATTCGGGATCGGGTGTGCTGGAAATGTTTGCAAAGTTAATTTTGTTTAATCCCCTGGGTGTGTGGGCATATGTGATTGATCAATTTTTCCGTGCCTTTCTTTATCAAGAGGTGGTGTACGTGTTTTCTATTTTCCTGTTTCAAAATTTGTGCATCCTGATAATACTATCCCTAGCTGATGAATCCAAACAGCAAAATACCGTTCGATGGTGCGTGTATGTGACGGAAACGCATAAACAATTAGGATCTTCGAAATGAATGTCAGTTTACGCGTAGATTGTTCCAGGCAAATTTACCACCAATAATTTAGCGATTCTATGTTTTGACAAGCCGGTTCTTTATGCAACAGTGATTGCAAATTATTATTAGATTATTATTTGAACAACTTCTTTTATAACAATATTTCCTGAGACTATCTTTTCTCCTTTATAATTTAGTTAAAAAGGTGTTTAGATCATTCGGAGAAATATTTATCAAAAATCACGTGTTTGCACAAATCGTTTACGTTTGTTAGAAGTCGATGGACAATTATGAACTCCTAGTGGGTTCAATAAAAATAAATCCTTTGTGATATCACATATATATGTTTGTTCATGTAAAAAAAGAGTCTTACCTTGCAATATTATTTTGACATCTACAAAAAATGCATGATTTAAAATGAATAAAATAATATAACCTGTAAAGTTTCAACGCATATACTCACCTTTGCAAAATGCTGTGAAATGTAAGTTTAAAATATTAAATAAACAAAATAATAATTTTTATATGAAGCGTAGATAAGTATAGTATAATGGAATCTGCGTCAATAAAGATACATACTGATTTGCCCTCTGATCGCCGACACAGAAATAATACCCTGGAACAGAAGGAAGGTGGCAATGGAGACGAACATTATTAGAGAATTACTTGCACAGAACGCGCTCATATTTATATCGTACTGAACCCGAATGTGAATCCTCATCGTCTTCGTACTGGCCAATAAAAATGCGTGTTCGTGCAGACCATGACCTTGAAAATAAATTTTCTTATCTTAGTTGATAATTTCATTGATTTAAGATGTAGCCTTCGAATGCAAATCCAATTTGTATTGATTTGATTGAACCTTGAAAGATACTGTGGAAATTGATGAAAATTTACGTTAATTTAACTATTGAAATTCTGTTTCGAATTGATTTGAATTACAATAATACATGCAAGCACGAATATTGTACTTACTTAATGTATTTAACATCACATATATGTGTATGGACACATGTGATTGAACATGTTAGTCGTCCCACCCGTATCAGCCAGAGGCATACATCCACAACTTATTAACAATTTCTCTACTGTTTCAAGTCACGTGTATCCTGGTCGTACTGTCTCTGCTTGATAAGCGTAAACACAACGAAACCGGATATGGTGTGCGTTTGTGTGATAGAGTTACAGGCATTACGGTTATTTTTACAATTAATTTAATTTTTCGATTTGGATTTCCTGCACTACATTGTTTGCAATTATATCCTCGAAAAATAAAGAATACAACATGCCTTTAATCTTTTTCCTTTCGTTAATATTAGAAAACATGACGTGCTTTTACATAAGCAGAATTGCTGGGTAATATTCTGCAAAATAATGAGAAAATCTGCACATTTATTTAGCCAGACATACAAATAATCAAGTTCAGAAATCGCATTTGCTATCGCGATAGGTCTTACACAAAACTTGAATTAAAATATATAAAATGATTTAATGGTTTAAAATGACAGGTTTTAACGGAGATGAAGACAGACGCAACATACTATTGATCAAGAAATTTAATTTTGTTCAGGCTGACCGTAGCCTAAAGTTTTCGCATATAAATAGCGACTAAAGCAGACCGTAGAAATATTCAATAATGGTTGTATGCTGCGCATTTTACGGATTACGACATCTCTTACCCTAGTTTTCCTATTGAATGTTTCAGTTGAAAAGCTTGCAATCACTTTGCATGCATAGGTAAATAACATGTGTTCCCGTCCGGAAAATCGTGCTTAAACTTCGAAGCGGAAAATATGCCAAACTGCATGAACGCAATAAATCCTCCGTGTTAGACCCCTCGTCTCCTGAAATGCAACATCTAAGTGGATTGCACCATTAATGCCATAGTGTAAAGATAAAACGAATTTAATTAGTCATACGGTTTGACTATGAAATCCACCATTGTGGAAAGACCATCCCTGCTACCACAGATTCCTTCTTAATTGTTTCACTCGATTCTGCCTCCCTTATTCTTGAATAGCTCGTTGATAGTGGTAATTCGCTACACATTTTTCAAATTCTAATTCGAAAAGTACGTATTAAGTAATCCATTGAGCGTTCAATGATCATTATGCGGGATTTTATTTTCAGCAAGAGGCTTTCCTATCGCTACGCCGTCGATTGCTATAATGAGTTCAACTATAGTAGGAAGTGTTCAGTGGTCGGTGAAAGCTCAACTGTCTCAAATGCATAAGATTAAACTGTGCAATCCATTAAGATGTAGATAGGAGAAGGGCTAGATCAATATTTAAATCTGCTTAGTTTTGTTGATAATCGGGTTGCCATATAGAGAATAATTAGAGCTTTGCAATGTTGCATTCAAAATCAAAGCTTAGTTTCGAATCATTCATTAGATAGAGCTTTCGTTAGTCCATATGTGGAAAGAGCGAGACAAACTTAATAATTTTTGAGCGAATTCTAGTTCTTGGAGACTGAATCTGCCAAATTTGATTTACTGAGATCGGCAGTGAGAGATAGCTTCACTTGCACGGAAAAAGGATTTTTGAGCATTCGACTTGGCTTTCCAGTCAATTTTGTTTAGTGAACTCTAGTCAGGTGAAGATTAGGTTTCGCACAATCCAGTGAATGTTCAATGTCTCAATCTGAGCTCATGTATGAAATTGTGAATAGTACGCGAGAATAAGATCACGCTGATGTTAATGGTTTGACTGTTTACAACAGACGTCATGGCGTGCCCTTGGTTAAAATAAAGTTAGTTATCGATTCAAAGAATAAACATTGTGGATTTTTCAAAAAGAATTTTGTAATATCATTTCCTATACCTACCCTGAACGTTTGTCCGGTGTCGTAATCCGAATCAGCTCTGGCAATAAAATCAATCAATGTAAATACATAATTTTAACCTGCACGTCTTCAAGAATTGTTGGAAGACTATGATTTAAGGTATCGTTTTTAAATGTTTCGCAAAGAGCGTCGGTGCATAAACGTTGGTCAACGTAATGCAATCAGTACGCTTGATCGGATTGAGGATAAAATTCATTTCACTACATTTGACAGACTTTGTCGCACGACAAACACAAATCCATGAAATTTAAGAATATCATCGCCCCTTACGTTCCGAAAAATGTTTATTCTTTTTCTCATAGAATACCAGTGCATCCACAACGATTCTATTTCTTCATGCTCATTTGTATTGGCAGCTTATGTTCTTACATCTCCGACGTATGGGTCAAAAATATCTTTGTGAATCACGGTATGAAGACATGTCTCTCGAAATATAATTATTCGGAAACAGTGAAATTTAGCGGTGATTAGGATCAAGCTGGGCTTAGTTAATTACCAACGAGTCCATCGAATAAGAAGTGATAACGTACTAAAAATGGGACAGCAAGATACTCGTTTGCATACATTCCCATCACTCACACGGCAATCGGGTTCTCGCTGTTT
>JACCGJ010006876.1:0-21573 GCA_013407085.1 Atriophallophorus winterbourni | reverse complement strand
CAACTACTGGAGTCATCTTCTCGGGTGCCATCGTCAATTGCGCTAAGACAATCAACGTCATCTGGGCCGAGAAACAAGACTAGTAGCAAAGTGCTGTTCGGTATGCCCGTCTGTGACTGAATAGCGTTTTGCGCTGCATCCGGGTTAAGAATGACCGATGTTCTCATTGCTAAGTTTCTCCTATTGGAATCAGAATAATTTTGCCGAATCCGGGACGGAGGGTTGTCGGGTTGTTAGTCATACGAGTTACTAGGCGCTGAACTCCTTGAAGCTTGACAATATCTTTTTCCAAATAAGTTAATCATGCATGAAGGCAATACTCGAAATGTGGTCCCACGACCGATATACCTCTATACCTAAGTCACAAACATTCGCCATCCGATTTATCTCAAGTATGCCATCTGATACAGCAACCTCTAGTTTCTTAACGACTTTAAACAAGAAATAGCTTCTAGTGAAGTTAACTGTTAGATCCCATGTAGCAGACTACTTGATGACGTTTTCGATTTCCTCAAGAAAATTCTATTCATTTAGTGATCCGATAAACTTTACATCATCTGCAAAAATATAGCAGGGACACTTAAGCGACGAAACTTTATGGGCTCATTCACAGGTTGACTCAGCCTGCACGTGAGTCTATTCATGGAAGTCCTGAGACATCTTATCAGATGACCAGCACTGGTTCGGCCAAGATATATGTGAAAGGTTAAAATCACCAACTTTAATCATCTGGGAACTAAGCATGCGCAGAATAACTCAGATTGTCAAGAAAATTATGCAAGTCCTGCAATCCTGCATGCGAGCTTATACAAGCGCAAGAACGTCAAGAAAGTAAGGCTTTAAGAAGTGACTCAAAGACGAAGACCACGTGTATCCCGTCAAAACATGATATTCACTCCATTATATATCACGAATAGGATAAAGAAATAGTCACTTCTGACGCGGTCACAATAAGTCAGGCTTTCTCTATGTTCTTCAGCAGTTTGTTTAATAGCAACTCTCACCATCCCTCAGCCAACAACATTACTCCCTTAAATACTATTGACTCCTTTACGTTTTCTTTACAAGAAATAAAAGACATTTTTCGTCGAAGTAAAATCTATTATGAGCCTGATGATGTGGGTTTTATATCAGTCATCTCACACAACGATAGTGAAGACTTTCCCTTAATTTTACTATGTCTTTTCAATATATCCCTCAAATTTTCCAAACTCATTTAGACACTCTGTTATTATCCCCCGTTTGAAATCTGGTAATTCGAACCTCGTCACGAATTATCGCCCTATTAATCATACTCCTAGTCTCTCTGGGTTGTTTGAAAGGTTAGTCAAACATTCTTTGTCGGACTTCCTTGGTCCAGAAGCGTTCTCTCCAGTCTAACATAAATTCCTTAGCCAGAAGTCTTGTGTAACCTGCAAGTTGAAATACTTATATCTTATAACCGCTTCCCTTGATTCAGGACTAACAGTTATTGTTGGATTCTTGGACATAAGCAAAGCTTTCGATCGGGTTCTCCACACTCTACTCCTTTTGAAGTTATCATATTTAGGTATTCATGGGCTTTTATTAAGCTGGTTTAGTTCTTTTCTATCTGATCTCACCTTTTCGGTTCACGTTAATGATGTTACCTCAACTAATCAACTGATTCTAAGCTTTGTAATTCAAGACAGCGTTCTATGTCCCCTTCTTTTTCTTATATATCTTATTGATCTGCAACATTTTGTATAACACGCTAAGCTATTTATGTTGGCGAATGACATAAAAGTCGTCATAAGATCTCCGCCTGGTGGAGTGTCACAGACTCTGATATCCCTTAACTGTGATCTTCCCGATTTATCTAGCTTGGGCGCACAATGGGGATTAGAATTTTCTCCTTGTAAGACACACTATATTGGATTAATTATATGGGATAATAAAGCTTCGCCGCTGTGAAAAAGAGAATAGTGGGATTGAATCTAAATATAAAACATAACTGTTGTCTAGTTGCAAACAAGAAAAAAATATTGTGCAGTCATAGTGGATTATAAAACATAGCGATGGTGTAAATAGCTGAGATAATTTTCACTCTTATTAGATATCAACCGGACAATTGTCCACGCTATTTATATGCTTCTGGCGTTTTCATGAAAAAACAGACCTCAAACTGTCTATAGAAAATTGAGCTCGCGCTGACAACAACGCGTACCGTGGATTAATCGAAACTTCAAGATTTGTGGTGATGCAATGCAAACAGCTTGATAGATTACCACATATTTGTATCTAATGATGTTAAGAGTGAGATGGTCAATGCAATAACGTACGTGTGAAGGAGGTACACGCAGACTCGCTTTGAATTGACTGAAGCTGGACTCACTAAATAGCTCAAGAATTTATGGTTACAAGAAGCAGTTATCTTCATAATTATCATGAGATTTTAAATGTCTGTTCATGAAAGTATAATAATTTATAGCCAACGACAAAAATTCCATGTAATTTCGTGCACAGTCGAGTTGAATACGCACCGTGAGTTATCACACAGGTGCAGTCAGATCGTGTTGCAACATGCGTGTCCGAATGAATGCCTTGATAACGTGATCAGTTAAAATAGTTTCAGGGATTGCATTCGGAAGAAATCAGACACGCACCGAATAAAAATATCGACGATTGCTAATGAGAATGGGAAGTGAGTAATGTAGCTGAATGGCTACATGTGCGTCGCTAGTTACGGTATTTGAATAAATGTTTTACGGACTCGTTGGAGGTAAGCAATATTTTGTATGTAATTATCACATCACCGTGAAGGATTCTTTTTCGAAAAAGTGTTTTTGTGTGGTTGAATTAATTTTATTGATGAAAATTCATGTACAAGAATAAAGTCGTTTTTCACTCTAAAAGATGTTTGAAAGGCTCCGGTGTTACATTTATTCATCGCATGTTAGTTTTGAAAACAACTGACGAGATTACCTGCATGATGGTATATTCTTTCAGACAGTAAAATCTACTATGTTTTGATCTCCGTTAAATGCCTACGTGAAAACGGCGCACACAAAATTGCGAGGAGTATATTGAGGAAGATATTATTGCGATTATCTCTAAGCTTCTGACTCTTCAACATTTCTTGATCTCACACCCTTACAAAATAGTTCTCATCACAGAGACGTGGACATCTCATGACGTTTCCAACGTTTTACTTGAACCAGCCAACTATTTCATGTTTCGTAAGGACCGCACCCACACCCGTGGTGGTGGTATTCTCATTTATGTTAATACAGATTTTCCGGCAGATATATACAGTTCTCATATGTTAGAAGATCGAGACGACTCAATTTGGATCACCATACCCTCTCTTGATGCTCTCATAGGGTGCATCTATAACCCACCATCTCCTTCCACACTCACTATTGATAAGCTTATAAATGTCTTTAATGAGGCATCCATTGCCACTCTCAGCAATAAAATTATTGCTGGGGATTTCAACATGCCATGCATCAGCTGGAAATACCCCCACATTTCGAATAAATTTTCAGCATTCGCTGAAACGATTAATCTTTCAGGTTTCACACAATCTGTGTGTGGGCCTACAAGACTATCCAGCATTTTAGACCTGATCTTCACTCTAGGTACTGATCCCAGCAACGTTGAAATTTTAGCCTCACTGCCCGGTTGCGACCACAATATGGTCACTTGCGTTCTGCGCCTTTTTCGGAAGCCGGCATATATTCACAATGATGAGAAAATTTATATCAACTGGACTAAGTTTTCGAATCTTCTCAGAGGCAACGACTGGACTGAATTTTTTCTTTCTTCAGACTTTAATCGTATTTCTTCGATTTCCATGATAACCTCTTAGCATGCCTTCAGAGTTCGTCTACCTCTCATATTAAAAGAAGTAAACATAACCCTATAACCCTTCTCGAAAAAAAGATTGCTCGTCTCTCTACTTCTACGAATCATAAGTTTGACTTCTTCTCTGTTATACGCCGACATGAGCTATGTAACTCTCTCCCAGGCATTAAAATTCGCCTCCTAGAGCGTCAAGAAAGAAAGGCTTTAAGCAGTAACTCAAAGACTAAGTCTTTGAATTGTCTCACGAAGAATAGATGTATCTCATTAAAACGTGACATCTCTTCAATCATTTATCAAAAAGACAATAAGGATGTAGTCACTACTGACCCGCCCACAATAAGTCAGGCTTTCTCTTCATTCTTCAGCAGCTCATTTAATAATAACATTTACCATCCACCGGCAAACAATAACGTTCCCTCAAATAATATTGACTCCTTTACTTTGACTTTAAAAGAAATAAAAAATATTTCCCGTCGAAGGAAAATCTCTTACAAGCCCGATGGTGTAGGTTTTATATCAGCCATCTTACACAACAGCAGTGAAGATTTTTCCTTACTCTTATTAAATCTTTTTAATATTTCTCTCAAATCCGGAATCTTTCCAACTCATTGGAAACACTCGGTTATTATCCCTCGTTTAAAATCTGGTAATTCGAACCTCGTTACGAATTATTGCCCTATTAATCACACTCCTATTCTCTCTAGGTTATTGGAAAAGTTAATTAAGAAATCTTGGTTAGACTACCTTGGCCCAGATGCGTTCTCCCCAGCCCAACATGGTTTCCTAAACCAAAAATCTTGTGCAACCTGCAAGTTAGAATATTAAGATCACATAACCAGTTCACTGGACCAAGGATTATCAGTGATTATTGTATTCCTAGACTTAAACAAGGCTTTGGATCGGGTTCCACATACGCTACTTCTTTTGAAGTTATCATATTTAGGTATTCATGGACCTTTATTAAGCTGGTTTTATTCTTTTCTGTCTGATCGCACTTTTTAGTTAGCGTTAACGGTGTTACTTTATCTAATCAGCCGATTCCAAGTGGCGTAATTCAGGGCAGCGTTCTAGGCCCCCTTCTTTTTCTCATCTATGTTAATTATCGGCAAAGTGTTGTGAACCACTATAAATTCTTCATATTCGCTGATGACTTAAAAGTCGTCCTATCATTTCCACCTACTGAGATGCCACAAACTCTGATGTCCCTTAACACTGATCTTGCATCTCTATCAAGCTGGGGCGCACAATGGGGATTAGAATTTTCGGCTCCTAAGACACACTATATGGGATTACGCTGCTTAAACCCTATGTGACACACTTACATCGAATGGCTCAACCATAACTCCTTCTGCAGAAGTTTGGGATCTCGGATTTAGTTATTCCTCTTCTCTGAACTTTATTGAGCAAGCAAGACATCTCCTCACGAGAGCACGGCAAAACTTTGGTTTAATTAACCATAAATTCCTATTACGTGAAAGTAAAATTGCATTATATAAAATGAAGGTTCTGCCAATTCTTGATTATTGTAATATCATATATTCCCACATGGGGAGGCGTGATTCTTTTCTCTTAGAGAGACTTTAACGTACTTTCACCAAAATAACTTTGGGCTATTTTAATCCTTTGCCTTTTAAATAAATAAATAAATGAATAAATATTTTATTCTTGGAATTCCAAGGCATGCTTAGCATGATCGATAATTATCAAAGTTGTTTGTATACATGAAGCATAAAAATGGACAATAATTATTAACATTTTCAAGGTCATACGTGCTGATAATTTTTCGTTCATTAAAATGGTCCAGGTAAATGATAATCAATCAGTTTTACAGAAATTCAATATATGAGCAGTTATTGTATGAAAAGAAAATCGGGTGAGGGGAAAAATGATACGAAGAATATTGAAGAACGATGGACCCGAACATCGAAGATGCGAGGAATCTCGAAGAGAGAGAATCTTCAAAAATGTTTAGTTGGAACACATTATTATTGTCGAATATATGTTCTGAATGGAGAGTGTCTTTTCGTGGATATTCGTAGAAGATTTGGCGTCCCAGTGTTGACTCGTTTGTGAACCGGAATTCCTCATATGGATGTAAAGAGGTAATCTGGAAAATAAATACTAAGGGACAGAGTAACTGTTCACTATGAAAGTTGAAAAACTGATATCACTGTTAATAACCAGCAATGCCCTGATTGTATAGTTCATCTAATGAGACATCTAGGTTGAAAGTTTCATTAATTTTTCAATGTGAGAAATGAATTCAGATGTGATTTAAAATCACATAGTGAGGTACAAATTCTTATGTTTTTCGGAAGAATATTCCAGAGTTTAGCGTATTTATTTAGGTAGAAGTTACTTCTTACTTTCGTACAGGATCTAGGTAATTCCACTAAGTTATCTTGATTTCTTAAATTATATCTAGAACCTTGTCGGAAAGCGAATAACTAATTTATAATATATCTATATATTATATATCTATATATATATATAAATATATCTATATATAATCTCAGAAGATTACTTTCGAAAGAACATTTAGTTGGGTGTCTAATTTCACGGAACCATAGTGGTTCTTAGACTTGAGCTGCGTACATCATTCTCTATATGTATTGATTCGAAGCTATATCCGGTGTAATTTGCTGAGTGTCGAACCACTATGGATACGCAGAATTCGTCTAAATCTGCTTCTTTTCTTCCGAATCATTACTCAACTTTATTCTGGCATGTGCTTTCGCGATTATATTCGAAATGATCTGCGTAATCGAACAAGGCTATTGAATATCCCTTTGTCTCGCGCTAAAGTTAGACGTAACTTCTTCTCAATTAGATATGCACAACTTTGAAATTCTCTTCCTCTACATTTCCGTATTCGCACATCTACAGGAAAATTTAAAACGCTTGTAGAAACTCTTACCGTTGACTTACTATCCCGAATACTCAAGATAAACTCTTCTCTAGATATTCTATGCTCTCATGGGATCCCAGGTTTCTAATTCCACATCTTTCTCCACATATTAGTATATCATGCCGTCTTATGATATTCTATGGATAACTGGCCATTCAAGTGTCCGGTTACCGGACCCTAGATATGTTGTTACACATCTCCATCGTAATGGTGCGTTTTATAATCATTTTTACCATATGACCATATCCTTAACCGTTATCTGCTTATATATCTGCATATATTAGTATATCATGAGGTCAGATAGTATCCTCTGGATAACTGGCCATTCAAGTGTCAGGTTACCGGACCCTAGAAATGCTTCAACACTAATTAATCTCAACATTGCCTTCGATAACATTTTCTATACACCATTATGTATATATCTGTCTTTTATTTCTCAATAAGCCTAGAAATGTCTCATTTTTTATCGTTACGTGCAAAATATTAAAAATCTGCCAAACAAATGAAAAAAAGTAAAAAAACTAAGACAAACAATATGATTTTTAATGTACATTCCTATTTCTTAAATGATGTACTATTTTACTTTGATGACCTCTCACCGTGCTGGTGAAGAGAAAATCTTTCATTATACTTCAGTGTCTTCGGATAACGGATCATCACTGTAATTGGCTCGAAATCTATCCGCCCGAGATTTGTTCCGTATGCGATTCATTCTCCTGCAGATAACGAAAATTTGGCTGGTGAACAAATTTTGGCTCGATTCGTCGACAATTCTTCAAGATTATTGGAGCACAGCACCCTACTGCCTACTCCCTGCTATAAGCCACACCCTCTCTCATCCCCACAATTTCTCAGATTTTATTATTCCCATGGATTGATGTTCCCTTTTCAATCTTCTTAACCATCCTTTCCGTAAAAGCATGAATTTATGCATATATAATTTATTTATCAATTTTATATGACAACTTCATTACAATTCGCACCACTTTTTCCATAATTACCTTCTATTTCTGTTCTCCATTTGTTTCTTGCATCCTTGCCATTCGTAAATCTTGGCATAATTTAAATGAAATTTTATTTCTATTAGACATTTAAAAAATTTTCTCACCTGTATATTCATTTCCCTTATGGAACGGAAAACATGTTTAAAAATCGCGCTCACTACAGTCACTTGCATTGTACTACTTTCTTTTGCTGTTCAGATTTTGATAAACTGATCATGTATTGCATGCCTTGGATATTCAAGAATATATTATTATTATTATGATTAAGCTGACGTGAGTGGGTAATTCGTGAGAGACTTTGAAGACGTTTCTAAGTGGTCGACGCATAGTTTTCAGAATTTTGCACAAAACCGGTCGCCTAAGATCCATCTTAAACTGAATCCTATGAGTTCAAATTCATTAGACGATGAACGTATGACACGTTTCATAGCCACATCATATGCTTGTTTGTTCGGTGATACAGCATGTCGAGCGCCGTAATTCCTGGACCACATGATGTATCGTGGGGTTCAGCAAAATTATTCATCGTTATAGGACAGATCACTGGCGTATACTGCGCGAATGTTCTCCACAGAATTATCACCATCCCACTCGTCCGTCTGTATAATGTATTACAAAGTAGGGTACTTTTGAGACGATTATTGATTAATATTATCGATGAGAAAAAGACAGACAAACAGTTGCAATGCAATGCAATGCAATGTGGGTAAGGTTGTTTAGCTTAAGTCTTTGGTTGGAGGACTTATTTTTTCTTCTCTCTAGACACGTGCGACATGGCTGCATGCTATCACGCAAAGGACAATGGCGATCGAAAGAAGTTCCATTCCATAGTGCATCGACCGTCGCACAATGAACTTCATCCGGCAAAATCTTATACAGATGTGCATCAAATGTTGATAAAACAACAACGTGTGCAATTGTACCATCTTCGGAATAGCGAGGGTTATCTCCGAATGCATACACAATCGTCCATATTGTTCAATCACCATTTTTCTCAATTACTGCCTAAATCCAAACTCATTTGTTACATTGATACGTTGTTCAATCCCTCGTTACACAGTCACGATAAATGGCTGATCCATAACACCTTCTACAGAAGTTAGGGACCTCTGATTTAGATATTTTTTCTCTCTCAATTTTAACGAACAAGCTAGACATCTCACCACGAGAGCAAGAAAAAACTTTGACCTAATTAACCATAAATTCCACTTACGCGAGAGCACCGTATAAGATGATGGTCCTACTAATTCTTAATTATTGTAATATCATCTATTCTTACATGGGTAGGCGTGATTGTTTTCTCTTAGAAAGACTTCAACATACTTTCAGGAAAATAAATAAATAAATAAATAAATAGATTTTATTCTTGGAAATCCAAGGTATCTTAAACATGATCAATAATTTCCAAAAGCTTTGTAAAATCAGATTATAGTATGTACATTTGCAAAAACAATTTGTTCAAGGTCATTTGTTTCATCGGAATTCAACGTTCAATAAATATAAAGGTAACGGTATTTAAAGTTGTTTTCAGGTAATTGGTACGTGATTTGATATAAATAAGTAAATGAATAAATGAATGAATGAATGAATAAATAAATAAATAAATAAATATTTTATTCTCGAAATTCCAAGGCATGCTAAGCATGATCGATAATTATCAAAGTTGTTTGTATACATGAAGCATAAATAATGGACAATAATTATTAACATTTTCAAGGTCATACGTGCTGGTAATTTTCCGTTCGTTAAAATGGCAAAGGTAAATGATAATCAATCAGTTTTACAGAAATTCAATACATGAGCAGTTATTGTATGAAAAGAAAATCGGATGAGGGAAAAAATGAGACGAACAATATTAAAGAACGATGGACCGGAACATCCAAGATGTGAAGAATCTCGAAGAGTCAGTTGGAACACATTATTATTGTCGAATATATGTTTTGAATGGAGAGTGTCCTTTTGTGGGTATTGGTAGAAGATTTGGCGTCGCAGTGTTGACTCGTTTGTGAGCCGGAATTCTTCATATGGATGTAAAGAGGTAATCTGGAAAATAAATACTAAGGGACGGAGTGACTGTTCATTATGAAAGTTGAAAAACTGATATCACTGTTAATATCCAGCAATGCCATGATTGTATAGTTCATCTATAGAGCTAATGGGCTAATAGACTATTTTACACCCTTGCCTTATATTCTTCTTCTTCTGAATCGAAAGCAGAAGGGATAAAATCCTGTTTAAGCTTTATCACAATAGTGAAATGAATAATTTGCTGTGTCAAACTACTATGGCTACACAGAATTCGTCTGAATCTGCTTCTATTCTTTCGAATCATTACCCAGCAACGAGTTAAGCTTCATTCTGGCATGCAATTTCGCGATTATATTCGATATGATCTGCGCAATCGAACAAGGCTGTTAAATATTCCTATATCTCGCACTAAAGTTAGACGTAACTTTTTCTAAGTTAAAAATGAACAAATTTGGAATTCCCTTCCTCTTCATTTCCGTATGTGCACGTTTACAAAGAAATTCGAAACGCTTGTAGAAAATCTTACCGTTCACTCACTATCTCAAATCCTTTAGATAAACTCTTCTTTAGATATCCTATACTCTCATGGGATCCCATGTTTCTAATTCCACATTTTCTCTACATATTAGTATATCATCAGTTCTGATAGTATTCTCTGGGTAACCGGCCATTTTACCCTTAACTGCCTGAATTATGATTTACATTGAAATAATGTTTTTCTCCTGCATTTTTGTGATGAAACTGCTCTCGATATATGAGGACAGAAACTATTTTCAGTTTTTTATATATTATGGAATATATATAAGTGGGACAAATTCGTTACAATCATCCTGTACTGCCACTTTTTCCATTGATTTCCAGCTATAGTCTTATGAGACATAAAAGGTTAAAAACATTAATTTTTTTAATGTGAAACACATAAGGTAGAAAAATAGGTTGAATAGAGAATAATGTATTTCCTTCATGCAGTCATTGAGATCAAAACCCATGAAATGCCGCAAAACAGTTCTTATGCATGTCTAAGCATAAATGGACACTGCATTTAGTGCAGAATATCTTTGACTTTCCAGGACAGTTTTTGAACCTGCATCCGTTTCTTTTTTTCCCGACACAAGGCACATTTGTTACTTGGTCCAACCTCACATCGTCTGATGGGGCTCCACACTTTCTTTTACTGCTAGTTTCTTCACCTCTTAGATATCGGCGTCCACGTTTAGGAGGCAAGCAAACTTTTCTAGATTTGGTGAGGGTGAAAGCTACCTCAAGTTTGAAGGAAGCAAACTGAAGCACTTCTTTTTGGGGAGAGAAAGCCTCTGGCAGTCTCTACGATAACAAAGCCATGAATTAACTATAGCTATGTCAATGAAGTGATGTATCAGACGGTGATATGCTTTCTTTGATTTCATGCTTATTCTATACAAAGAATGAAGATGGTCTGCCAAATCTAAACCACCCATTGACTTATTGTATAGTTTCACACTATCAGAGCTAGGTAATTCAATGGACCTCTTTGTAGTTTTATCAAATCTACGGACAGTTGATAGAGGATGTAGACACCAAATTGACTACTTTGTTGTCGTACCAGCAAACCGGGGTGACACTTGAATGTCCATTCACCAGTTCTTTCTCCTCAAAGGAGCCCCTGCCTTCTTTCATTAGGCGCTTGTCATCCTTCATGTTTTTTGGTGAGCCAACTAATCGTGGCAGTCTAACTGTGCCGCAACAAAATATTCCCACATCTGACAAGTATTGCAGAGTCATCAACATCATCATCATTGTCAAAAGTTCAGGCTCACTGTCGAGGGTAGTAATGGTTGAATATTCAGTCGATTTTCGAGGTCTTTCGTGGCCATAAAATAATCTTGGAGTAAGACCTAAAAAAGAACCAATACATTAAAATCTTCATTATCTTTTAACATTTGAATGAGATTTGGGAACATAAGTGACGGTTGTATCATTTTTGGGATACGCTCTTGTATTGGTTCACATGCCGGATGTCACATATTTGAGACATATATGCTGACAGTCATATTTCCCATAGAAAAATATTTTATCATTCATGTATACGTTGAATGTGTTCAGATGATGTCTATAAATGAAGCAAAAAATTATCAATGTATATACTTACAAGGTTTTTCAGCCATTGCACGCAGATAAATGAAGCACAGAGCAAAATTTTACAAGCGTCACGTCACTTCCGATGTTTGTTGACAACTGGCGCGCCGCTTGGCCCAGTCGTCTTAAACGCGTACCAAACGAGAGCAGAACGTGTGCCGATCCCGATACCCCCGGCTAACGAAAGTGATCTGTCTAATTTAACCAATCATATAACTTTAAATTTTGTGTACCGAATTCGACCCACTCGACCGTCAGGTTACCGGACCCTGGATATGTTACTGCACATCTTAATCGTAACCATGCCTTTTTTAATCATGTTTAGCATATGACCATATATATAACAGTTATCTGTTTATATTAAACCCATATATATCAAAGCATGCTTTATAATAGCGTGTATATTTAAAAAAGGAAAAACGCCAAAAGGCTAAAAATAATGTTTTTTGTGATCTATTTATCGTTCATAACCTATTCACTATTTCACTTTGATGACATCTCACTATGATAGTGAAAAGAATATCTATTTATTACTGTGACATTGAGCGAAAAATAACTTTCTTACCCGTGTAAATTTACCATCATTTATTAAACTGAGAACTTTAAAAAAATTCTACTTCATATGGTCATTTTTACAATTTATTTATTCTGTACATATCGACAACCTTATGATGTCTTGAAGTCCTTGGTTCACCAAGAACATAGTATTATTATTATTACGATAGGTTGTTTTTAAGATTAAATGAAATATGAGCTAATTTGGTCTTTGTGCGTGCTAAGCCTAACGCTTAATTCTGAAGTTCGAAGACATATCCTGTGAAAGATAGCAACACTCCCGTTGAGTGTATCAGGTCCTTTACATCTGACCACAGAATAACTAATGCAATTTGCGTCAGGAATATGATCAGTTGCAGCTAGCCGGGTTTCGGTCAGAGATAATAAAGGCGATCCTAACTCATGGGCTAGGTTGCAGAGTTCAGACCACTTATTACGGATAATACATCAATTTCCGATAGCTTTGTGGTGACGGTGTCTAGAGATTTATAATTACTTAGTCCTGCTTGATCGTAGGGCGTAATAACAGAGGAGTCGGCCTGTTTTTGGTGTGCTGCAAATGTGTTCACCACAGACATTGAACAATGTAAATGATGATAATTATGATAATATATATTCTTGGACATCCAAGGCATGCAATACATGATCAGTTTATCAAACTTTTAACAGCAAAAGAAAATAGTACAGTGCAAGTAACCGAAGTGAGCGGGATTTTCAAAAAAATTTTCCCGTTCAATAAGGGAATTGAATATACAGTAGGTATGAAAACATTTTCAATGTCTGATAGAAATAAAATTTCATTTAAATTATGTCAAGATTTACGAATGGTAAGGATGCAAGAAACAAATGGAGAACAGAAATGGAAGATTATTTGTAGCGGTTGATCCAGCGGAGATTTCACCACTAACAACGTATGCCTTCTTATTATTGTACTCAACAAATCGGAACACAGTTCTCAACGTAACACGGCATACAGATCCCAAACAATTAGACGGTAGACTTGTCCCGAAGCAGAACACGTTAGCAGCGTGAATAATATATTCAAATTGTGTAAATATTTTACATGTTTCATTATGACAAAACAAAATCCTGGAAAATATGTAGGATTAATGTAATGAAATATACCATGATGGAAGCACCATAATACTCCATCCCTAGAGCGTTAGAAAAGAGTGAAACGCTCGAAACGAAAAGGTTATCCGCATAGTCTGCAAGATTTGCGTGTCACCTGACGGTACGACCGGAACAAGTTTGGGGACGGATGGGGTGTATATATACATGATTGGGTAGACTGTGTGGACTGTGATGAATGTTCACTTGGATTTGAGGGACTGGGTGGGGATGGAATAACTACAGTCTCAGCAGTGCTTTCAATCTTGGTGGGAACAGCGTCATGTTCGGAAGAGACAGCAGACTCAACATAGGCGACTTTGAGACGATCAATGCTGACGGTGTCGTGCTCACCATTCTTGTCGATGACAAAATACTTTGCATGTCTGCTGATTACTTTGAAAGGGCCAGTGTAGGGAGGTTGAAGAGGTCTACGAACCTGATCCGTTCTAACAAAAACAAAATCACATGTTCGCAAATCGTCAGGAAGATAAAAAGGACGGGTATTGGAACGGGTAGGAGTTACGCGTAATTGACGCATGAATGTTCGTAAACGATTGACGTAATGAGGAATGCTAACGTCAATTGGAACGTCAGGTGATGCGATCAACTCACCTGGGAGACGAAGTGTCATGCCATATAGTAACTCAGCCGCAGAACAACCAAGATCTTCTTTCACAGACGTACGGATACCGAGAAGAATTAATGGCAAATGCTCTGCCCAATACTCTGTATTTCCATGAGACATCAACGCAGCCTTCAACTGGCGATGAAATCTTTCTACCAGACCATTAGCACAGGGATGATATGCTGTAGTTCGAATGTGGTTCGTACCAAGAAGGTTATTTAACTCACGAAACAGGGTTGAATGAAATTAGGATCCACGGTCAGTGGTTATGGTTGATGGAACACCAAAGTTGCTAATCCAGCTTTGCAGGAAAGTTTTCGCCACCGTTTCCGCACTAATGTCAGGAATAGGAACAGCTATGGGCCAACGGGTGAAACGATCAATACAAGTGAGAATGTATGTAAAACCATTGGATATAGCCATGGGACCTACCAGATCGATGTGGACATGTTGAAAACGTTCGCGCGGTAGAGGAAATAATCCAGGGGCGCTGATGGTATGACGCTGTACTTTGCTGCGTTGACACTGGATGCAAGATTTAGTCCATGATTGAATGTCTTTATGCATACTCGGCCAGATAAAACGCTCGCTGATAAGTTTGCGAGTAGCGCGGATACCGGGATGAGATAAACCGTGGATTTGATCAAAAACAATTCGTCTGAATGAAGCGGGAACCAAAGGACGGGGTTGGGTAGTAGAAAAATCACACAATATATGCAAGTTTGAATTGGGCACAGGAATTTGTCGAACACGAGAAAATGATGATGTGTCGTACTGTTGGAGTTCCGGGTCGTTCTGTTGAGCAAGGGCTAGCTGCTGTAGATCCAAGGGGGAATGACGGACTGCAGAAATTTCCATACGGGAAAATGCATCAGCAACAGTATTGGACGGTCCAGACAAATATTTAATATCACTTGTGAATTGGGAAATAAAGTCCAAATGTCGGATCTCACGAGGTGAATATTTATCTGAAGCAGCAGCAAGGGCAAATGTTAAGGGCTTGTGATCGGTCCAAACAGTGAAATTGCGACCTTCTAGCAAATGGCGAAAATGACGTATTGCATAATAGATGGCCAACAATTCACGACCAAACGTACTATATCGTGTCTGAGCTGGTTGGAGACGTCGGGAAAAGAAAGCAAGTGGTTTGGTGATACCGTCGACTTCTTGTTGAAGGACTGCACCGACTGCTTCTTGAGAGGCGTCTGTGGCGAGTGATAACTCCGCATTGGAACACGTAGACATGTACGTCAGTGAAGTAGCTGCGTTCAAGGCAGATTTTAAACATTCGAACGACTTGATGGCGTTGTCATTCATCTTAAAATCGCGCTCCTTTCCGCGTAGTAAATCTGTCATTGGCTGTGATACAGCGGCACAATGTGGAATGAACCGCCTATAATAGTTCACAAGACCGAGAAAACTTCTCAACTGGCGAAGGGAAGTTGGACAGGGATACTCACTGATGGCAGATACTTTTTGTGGCACAGGTTTGATACCAGAGCTGTCGACAAAATGACCGAGGATTTCCAAGGAAGCAACTCCAAACAAACATTTGTCAGGATTGACAATAATGCCGTAATGTGACAAACGCTGAAAAACTGTACGCAGGTGTTCAACGTGTTCTGTAGGAGTGGAACTGGCGATAAGAACATCATCAATATACACATGAACAAAAGACAAACCTTGAAAAACCTGATCCATGAATCTCTGGAATGTTTGAGCAGCATTTCGTAGGCCAAATGGCATTTTTAGAAATTCAAACAAACCGAATGGAGTAGTGATTGCGGTCTTTGGGATGTCTTCTTCAGCGACGGGTATCTGATGATAGGCACGAACTAGATCCAACTTAGAGAAAACGGATTTGCCGTTAAGGGATAGGGCAAAATCGTGTATGTGGGGGATAGGATAACGATCAGGGACAGTCACTCGATTTAGGGCACGATAATCACCACATGGGCGCCAGGCGTCCGCTTTGTTCTTTTCAATCATGTGCAGAGGGGTAGCCCAGGGAGAATGAGAGGGTCGAATGATACCAAGCTCCAACATGTGCTCGAATTCCAATTTGGCAACTTCAAGCTTTTTAAGAGCCAATCTGCGAGGTTTGTTGAAAATAGGCGGACCGCGGGTCAAAATATGGTGTTTGACATCGTGTTTGACAGGAGTGGTAGAGGACGAGGGTTTAAAAATATCAGAAAATTCTGTCACGAGGAATCTGTATGTAGAGGATGTGTCTGGAATAAGCACACGAATTGTTTGTATGGGTGAATTACAGAAAACTCCCAATGTATTAGGTTTTGTTAAATTGTCAGTGAGCTTACGATTAGCCAAATCAACAGAAAGATAAAAATTAGAAAGGAAGTCTGCACCCAAAATCGGTACTTTTACATCCGCCACAATAAAAATCCACCGAAAGTTACGTCTGAGACCTAATTCGACAGAAAGTGATCTTCGACCGAAAGTGGGAATTTCCGTTCCGTTTGCAGCCTGTAACGTCAACGAAGACGGGTTCTTGCGTTCCATACTGGATGGTGGGATGACGCTAATTTCGGCACCTGTGTCGAGGAATCGCATTTTAGTGGCCCTGTCGGTAACGTAAAAGAGACGGCTTTGAAGGGTGCCAGAGAAAGCTGCCGTGTCTACTGTCGGGCTTCGCGATCCGTTAGAACGACCAGTGGATCGTTTCTTGGGCTGATGAGGATGATGATTTCGTGAGTTACTACGAGATCGTGCAATGTTTTGTACTTGCAGTGACAAGTTATGGAACATCAACTTCAACTCTTCAAAATCGCTCGAAGTCTGTGTACTGGGATTTTTGTCACTCGTGTGCCTGACGTGAGACAAGGTAACGCTGTGCGAGACATCGTGAAGTTCGTCTGCAATGCGTGTCAAGTGTTGGAGACTGGTGTACTGAATCGCGGGTGTTCGAAATTTGTCAAGTCATTATTCTCGTTATCACAATTTACGTATTTTATTCTGGATCATTATGTCGCATTACAAACATTCGAAATCGTCGAGAACAGCATACCGTACAACATCTCAGCTAAAAAAATGTTCGGTTGTTCTGGGCAAAAATATGTATACGGTTCTGTCCACGGTACAGAACCTAGAAAACAAGATCGATTCCGTGACGGCTAAGCTGTCCACGGTTTCGAAAATTTGCAATATCTTAGAGCCTCTTACCATTCTACTTGACCCTAGTTGTGTATTAGACTCTGATTTACTTCAACGCACGGGTCGATTTATAGAGTCGCTAACCTCAGAAATTGAGCAGCGTCGAAGCCGTGCCAAAAAACTTATTCTTCTTAACGTGGCTGACAGATATCCTTTAGTCGATCTTAAAAAGATATTTCTGTCGCGATATGGTTTCCCCATAGACTCAGCATCTTTTACTAGACTCAGAAAACCTCCCAATCGTCGTAATGCACCGATTTTAATAAAATTTGCCGACGAAAATTATGCGTCGCACATAATCAATAACCAACTAGTATTAAAACTTTTACCTCAATTTTCTAATGTGTTGATCAAGCCTGACAACACACCTTTACAACGAAAGTGCCTTCGCAAGGTTTCTAAAGTTTTAAAACGCTCAACTGATATCGATAACCTCATAGACTTGGATGTTGTTGATAATTCCGCATCAGCTACTGCACCCGTAACTCAAACTCAAACTTCTGATGTTACTCCTATCTCAAGTATCACCATTTCAACATCTAAATCTAAGTTGAACATTGATGACGCAATGTTAACACCTGGCCCTAATAGCAATGTCCTTACTAATGAAACCGTCACCGCAGGTTTGCAGCCCTCAGTTCGAGCTATAATTAAAGCCACAAAAAAGTCGTGCTCTCTGTCTTCAAATCAAATTCACCCTTACTAAGTAGTGGACCGCGCATCATTAGGAACCATACGGTCGGGCGTAATTTTAATGTAAATAATCCATCTAATGGCTTATGTAATTATCACCCCGTACCTAGACGGTTCCCGGTTATACCTGGCCCACTTAATCCACTTATCCTCCCGAAGACCCTTTTATTCCAAGCAGCCCTATTACTATCCTCCTACAAGACCCTACACTTCTCCACTTCAATACGCTCCACGTCTTCTAGATCAGCGCCCCCTCATGAATGGGAATCCGCTTAGTGCTCACACAAACCCATTTCAAAACATGTATGGCTCAATAGAAAATTTTCCTTTCCTTTACCACAACCCTTACCCATATTAGCCCCGACAATTTCAGACAACTCGTTTAAATCGTTTTTTATTACGCATATTAAATATTCTAAAATTCTCCTTCTCTTACTTAATGCTCGGTCAATTACTTCTAAGCTCCCTACCCTTCGGCATTTCTTGCTCTCAAACCCACACGAAATAGTTCTTATAACAGAAACGTGGACAACTAATGACGTTCCCAACGTTTCACTTGAACTAGCCAACTATTTTATGTTTCGTAGGGACCGCAACCACACTCGTGGTGGTGCTATTCTCATTTATGTTAGTACATATTTCCAAGCAGAAATACATAGCTCTTGTATATTAGATGATCTAGACGACTCAATTTGAATCTCCTTACCTTCTCTTGATGCTCTCATAGGATGCATTTACAACCCGCCATCTCCATCCACCCTCACTGTTGATAAGCTTATAAATGTTTTTACTTAGGCGTCCATTGCCCCTTTCAATAATAAGATTATTGCTGGAGACTTCAACATGCCATACGCCTGCTGGAATTCCCCGTATTCTTCAAATAAATTTTCATCCTTCTCCAAAACGATTCATCTTTTAGGTTTCACACAATCTGTGAAGAAGCCTACGAGGTTGTCCAGCGTTTTAGATTTGATTTTTACTTTAGGCACTGATCCCACCAACGTTGAAGTCTTAGCTCCACTACCCGGTTGCGACCATAATATGATAACTTGCGTTTTGCGTCTTTCGCAAAAACCAGCACATATACGCAAAGATGAGAAAGTTTATATCAATTGGACGAAGTTTTCGAATATTCTTAGAACCTACGACTGGACAGAATTCTTTCTTTCCTCAAACTCTCCTCGATTTTTCATGATAACATCTCAGCATGTCTTCGAAGTTCGTCTTTTTCTCATACTAGGAAGCGTAAGCGGGACCCAATAAACCTTTTGGAGAAAAAGATAGCTCGACTTTCTGGTTCTGTGAACCATAAGTTAGATTTATTTTCGGTTATGAACAGACACGAACTCTGTAACTCCCTTTCAAATGTTAAGATTCGTCTTCTAAAACGCCAAGAAAGAAAGGCTTTAAGCAGTGACTCAATGACGAAATCATTAAATTACCTTTCGAAGACCAGGTGTATCCGGTCAACACATGATATACCCTCCATAATATACCACGAAGATGATAAAGAAATAGTCACTTCTGATGCGGTCACAATAAGTCAGGCTTTCTCTTTATTCTTCAGCAGCTCATTCAATAACAACCCTTACCATCCACTAGCAAACAATAGCACTCCCTTAAATACTATTGATTCCCTTACTTTTTCTGTACAAGAAGTGAAAGACATTTCTCGTCGAAGTAAAATCTCTTATAAGCCTGATGATGTAGGTTTTATTTCAGCCATCTTACACAACGATAATGAAGACTTTCCTTTACTTTTATTAAATCTTTTCAATATTTCTCTCAAATGTGCAATTTTTCCAACTCATTGGAAACACTCTGTTATTATCCCACGTTTAAAATCTGGTAATTCGAACCTCGTTACGAATTATCGCCCTATTAATCATACTCCTATTCTGTCTAGGTTATTTGAAAGGTTAGTCAAAAATTCTTTGTTGGGCTACCTTGGTCCAGATGCGTTCTCTCCAGTCAACATGGATTCCTAAGCCAAAAGTCTTGTGTAACCTGCCAGTTAGAATACTTAGATCTCATAACGGCTTCCCTTGAACAAGGACTAGCAGTGATTGTTGTATTCTTGGACATAAGCAAAGCTTTCGATCGGGTTCCTCATACGCTACTCCTTTTGAAGTTATCATGTTTAGGTATCCATGGGCCTTTATTGAGCTGGTTCCGTTCTTTTCTATCTGACCGCACCTTTTCTGTTCAAGTTAATGGTGTTACCTCAACTAATCAACCGATTCCAAGTGGTGTAATTCAAGGCAGCGTTCCAGGTCCACTTCTTTTTCTTATCTATGTTAATGATCTACAAAATGTTGTAGATCACTCTAAACTATTTATCTTCGCGGATGACATAAAAGTCGTCATAACATCTCCTCCTGGTGAAGTTTCACAGGCTCTGATATCCCTTAACCGTGATCTTGCCTCTCTATCTAGCTGGGGCTTACAATGGGGATTAGAATTTTCTGCTTCTAAGACACAATATATGGGATTACGTTGTTCAATCCCTTCTAACACACTCACGATAAATGGCTCAACCATCACACCTTCTGCAGAAATTAGGGACCTTGGATTTAGAAACTCCTCTTCTCTCAACTTTAATGAACAAGCTAGACACCTCGTTGCGAGAGCAAGACAAAACTTTAGTCTAATTAACCATAAATTCCTCTTACGCGAGAGTAAAATAGCATTATATAAGATGAAGGTCCTACCAATTCTCGATTATTGTAATATCATCTATTCTCACATGGGTAGGCGTGATTGTTTTCACTTAGAGAGACTTCAACGTACATTTAGCAAAATAACTTTGGGCTACTCAAACCCCTTGCCTTATCTTGAAAGGTGTAATTTGCTGAATGTCGAACCACTATGGCTACGCAGAATTCGTCTGAATCTGCTTCCTTTCTTCCGAATCATTACTCAGCAACGAAATATGCTCCAGTCTGGCATGCGCTTTCACGATTATATCCGATATGATCTGCGCAATCGAACAAGGCTGTTGAATATCCCTATGTCTTGCACTAAAGTTAGACGTAACTTCTTCTTAGTTAGATATGCACAACTTTGGAATTCCCTTCCTCTTCATTTCCTTATGCGCACATCTACAGGGAAATTTAAAACTCTTGTAGAAACCCTTACTGTTCACTCACTATCCCGAATCATTAAGATAAACTGTTCTCTAGATATTCTATACTCTCATGGGATCCCAGGTTTCTAATTCCACATCTTTCTCCACATATTAGTATATCATGAGGTCTTATAGTATTCTCTGGATAACTGGCCATTCAAGTGTCAGGTTGCCGGACCTTAGATATGTTGTTACAAACCTTCATCGTGACCGTGCTTGAAGGTCGCGATTTCATTGTTTGGACCGACCACAAACCTCTCACGTTTGCGTTGTCCGCCACAGCTGATAGATATTCACCACGTGAGATACGTCACCTTGACTATATTTCTCAATTTACGAGTGTCATTCGCTATCTATCTGCTTCGTCGAACACAGTTGCCGATGCATTTTCTCGCATGCAACTCACAGC